>CAUYPK010029321.1:0-20163 GCA_963574355.1 Loris lydekkerianus
AGGGAAGAAAAGTGTATCCACATAGGGTCAGAAGAGATCAAACTTTCATTCTTTGCAGATGATAGGATCTTATATCTGGAAAACACTAAGGATTCTACTACAAAACTTTTAGAAGTGATCAAGGAATACAATAATGTCTTAGGCTACAAAATAAACACCCATAAATCTGTAGCCTTTATATATACCAACAATAACCAAGCCGAAAAAACAGTCAAGGACTCTATTCCTTTCACAGTAGTGCCAAAGAAGAGGAAATATTTGGGAGTATACCTAACAAAGGATGTGAAAGATCTCTACAAAGAGAACTATGAAACTTTAAGAAAAGAAATAGCTGAAGATGTTAACAGATGGAAAAACATACCATGCTTATGGCTAGGTAGAATCAACATTGTTAAAATGTCTATAATACCCAAAGCAATATATAATTTTAATGCAATTCCTATTAAAGCTCCATTGTCATATTTTAAAGATCTTGAAAAAATAATACTTCATTTTATATGGAATCAGAAAAAACATTCAAATAGCCAAAACCTTACTCAGCAATAAAAACACAGCTGGAGGAATCACACTACCAGACCTGAGACTGTACTATAAATCGATAGTGATCAAAAAAGGCATGGTATTGGCACAAAAACAGAGAAGTAGATGTCTGGAACAAAATAGAGAACCAAGAGATGAATTCAGCTACTTACCGTTATTTGATCTTTCACAAGCCAATTAAAAACATTCAGAGGGGAAAAGATTCCCTATTTAACAAATCGTGCTGGGTGAACTGGCTGGCAACTTGTAGAAGACTGAATCTGGACCCACACCTTTCACCATAAACTAAGACAGATATCTCACTGTATAAAAGATTTAAACTTAAGACATGAAACTATAAAAATACTTGAAGAACATGCAGGGAAAACTCTTGAAGGAATCGGCCTGGGTGAATATTTTATGAGGAGGACTCCCCAGGCAAGCGAAGCAGTATCAAAAATACACTACTGGGACCAGATCAAACTAAAAAGCTTCTGCACAGCCAAGAACGTAGTAAGTAAAGCAAGCAAACAGCCCTCAGAATGGAAGAAAATATTTGTAGGTTATACCTCTGATAATGGTCTAATAACCAGAATCCACAGAGAACTCAAATGTATTAGCAAGAAAAGAACACACGATCCCATCTCAGGGTGGGCAAGGGACTTGAAGAGAAACTTCTCTAAAGAATACAGATGCACAATCTACAAACACATGAGAAAAAGCTCAGCATTCTTAATCATCAGAGAAATGCAAATCAAAACTACTTTGAGATATCACCTAACCCCAGTAAGAGTAGCCCACATAACAAAATCCCAAAACCAGAGATGTTGGCATGGATCTGAAGAAAAGGGCACACTTCTACACTACTGGTGGGAATGCACACTGATATGTTCCTTCTGGAAGGATGTTTGGAGAATACTTAGAGGCTTAAAAATAGACCTGCCATTCAATCCTATTATTCCTTTACTAGGTCTGGTCTATACCCAGAAGACCAAAAATCACAATATAACAAAGATATTTGTACCAGATTGTTTATTTCAGCCCAATTCATAATTGCTAAGGAATGGAAGAAGCCCAAGTGCCCATCGACCCACAAATGGAGTAGCAAATTATGCATCCATAAAGAAAGATGGAGACTTTACCTCTTTCATGTTTGCATGGATGGAGCTGGAACATATTTTTCTTAGCAAAGTATCTTAGGAATGGACGAAAAAGTATCCAATGTACTCAGCCCTACTATGAAGCTAAATTATAGCTTTCACAGGAAGGCTATAGCCCAACAATAGCACAAGACTATGGGGAAAGGGCCAAGGGAAAGGAAGGGAGGGGGGAGGTTTTGGTGGCAGGAGGGTAATGGATGGGACCACACCTACGGTGGATCTTAGAATGGGTGCAGATGAAACATACTAAAGGCAGAATACAAATGTCTACATACAGTAACTAAGAAAATCCCACGAAGGCTACATTGAACAGTTTGATGAGAATATTTCAGATTGTATATGAAACCTGCACATTGTACCCCTTGATTGCACTAATGTATACAGCTATGATTTAAAAATAAAGAAAAATTAAAAAAATAAAAATCTATTTGTAACCTTGGAACAAATTTGACATGCTAATGATATCAAGAAAATAAACACATTGTGGAGCGGTGCCTGTGGCTCAAAAGAGTAAAGTGCTGGCCCCATATCCCAGAGGTTACAGGTTCAAACCTGGGTCTAGCCAAAAACTTCAAAAAAATAAAAATAAAAATAAATAAATAAATAAAAAATAAATAGAAAAATAAACACATTGAGAACAAATAAATTACAAGCATAGGCATTGCTATTTTTGTTTTTATTTTATTTTTATTAGTATTATTTTTCTAAGATGGAGTCTTACTTTGTCGCCCTCTGTAGGGTGCTGAGGCATCATAGCTCAGAGCAACCTCAAACTCTTGGGCTCAAGTGATCCTCTTGTCTCAGCCTCCTGAGTAGCTGGACCACAGTCACTCACCACAACACCTGGCTATTTTTAGAGGTAGAATCTCACTCTGGCTCAGGCTGGTCTCCAACCTGTGAGCTCAGGCGATCTACCCACTTAGGCCTCCCAGAGTGCCTCCCAGAGGTCTGGGAGGTCTGAGCTGCTGCTCCTGGCCTATCTTTGTTTTTATCTCACCCTCTTACTAGACTTCAGTTAAACCATTCTTTATTTAATTTAATACAAATACTTTTTGGTAATATAGTTTGCATTTCTTAGATAATTTCAAGAAAAGATAGTGTAGTATGTCACATTCATATGATTTAAAGAGTTACACTCCAGGTTGTCCAACATTCAATAAAATAGCTATTCCTGGGTTAAACATCTCTGAATAAAAAACATGAATTTGAAAATAGGTGTCTAAGCATGATTACCCAAACCACCTGTAATTAGTCCTATTGAATACAAGTTGTACTGAATACTTGCTTCGCTGGCCACAATCACCAGCATGACATGGTGATTGTGACTCTCTCCTTCAGCTTCCACTTTAGTTTCTCACTAGCTCTGTCCAGGAATATTCTTACTTGGGCTTTGTGTTAGAATTTTGTAATTAACTCAAATTCCTGGCCTGCCTTCTTTGAACTAGAATCTTCAGGCTTCATGTTTTACCATTTTGTCTTTGTGTTTCTAAGGTTTAATAAGTCTATTGCCTTAAGTCTTTCCTCGTGTGTTTATTTATATTTTTAACTAATGTTCTTTGCTTTGTTCACATACTTTTGACCAATCCCAGATTTGCCCCCTGACCTAGTGGCTGGGTTCTTAGTGTGAGAATTGATTGGGCAAATCACATAGAACATTCATTACCATACTCTAATTTATCATCAGCTGAAATGTATGGATATTCTCCTCATAAAATGGCTAATCGCACTGACAGGTAGATGTAATTTTAGGACCTATTCATGAACATGAACTTAAAAATTCATGGTTTAGAGATGCTTTGGGGTGCATTTACTTGGTGTACTTTCCTCGTATGTGAATCGTTTTGTTTTTGTTCTTTTGTCCCTTGGTTATTTTAAACTGCTTATTAATAGTTAGAAAAGCAGTGCTTGAGAAATTAGAATATCCCTTTCCATATAAATATGTGGTGAAATTTATTGCAGCTTACACGATTTATTAAACTGAGTCACCCCTGAAGCGAAGGCATTATTAAGTAGTTAAAAAATTCATGACGTATCCTAAACACAGTGCAAGTGCCTTAGAGGAGCTCATTCATCCGATAAGTATGTGTTTAACAAAATTGCTTAAAATGAATCTCTTTTATGAGGTTTTGTAATTATTGTTCTTATTTAAGACTTAGTTATATATAGCATAAATAACAGAACGTGTTTTTCACATGAGGTACCAGTTTGTTTTGGAATGCAAATAGTCACAGTCTTTTCTTTGTGAGTAGGCAATAAAAATGTTTTGTTGCATCATTAAAAGTTCTCAATAGGCTATGGTGTCCTAGAACGGATTCTGTACATTGTGCAGAACTACATTTCTATTTTCAGATTTAAAGGGACATATGCAATGGAAACCTCATAAGATTTCTTATTCTGCATGTTGGGCACCAGCCTCAAGCACTTGCTTGGAGAACAAAGATCTTAAATTTTGACTTTCCAAAGGTTTCAGCCAAAAGTATTCAAAATAAAAGTACAATATAAAAGGAGTTTCCTTTCTCATGCTATCTGAAATAGAAGTGTTTTTCTATTTATGACACATTTGGAGATATACCAAATCAAACTGGCAAGCTGGCCTCAAGAACCCAGTGTAATTTCCCTATGGCTGCTGTCATGAGGACAGCACTTTTTATGAAATGTGGCTTTCCTTTGCTTTACCATTTATTCATATATAAAGTTGTGTTGTTAGGCATGATATACTTTGACTAAACATTGTGAGGCAGGGTCTATGATTTTTTTTTTTTTTTTTTTTTTGGTGTTGGTGCCAGCAATTTCCTCATTATTACTACTGTTAGTATGATCATGTCTAATAGTTATTGTTAAAACTATTTATTGAGAGCTCACATTGTTAACTAACATCAAGAAAAGTACTTTATGAAATATTTTCTCTGCCCAATATCATCAAGAGTTTCCCCACACTTTCTTCTAGAGTTTTTACTTTTCATGTGTTATATTTAAATCATTTATCCAGCTTGTGTCCATTTTTGTAAGTGGTGAGAGGAACGAGTCCAGTTTCATTCTTTTACATGTGGCTAACTAGTTCTCCCAGCATCATTTATTTGGCAGGGATTTTTTTTCCCTCAGAATATTCTTTTGTTTGGTTTATCACAGACCCTTATTGGCAATTGCAGTAACACCAAAAATAAATAAATGAGACCTGATCAACTAGAAAAGAACTAAGGGTACAACATTTAAAGCAAACAGACAACCTTCAAAATGGGAGAAGATGTTCACATGTTATGAATCTAACAAAGGGCTAATAACAAGAATCCACAGAGAATTCAAACTAATCAATAGGAAAAAAGCCAACAAATCGATTTATCATTGAGCAAGAGACATGAACAGAACCTTCTTCCAAGAAGACAGATAAATGGCTAACAAACACATGAAGAAATGCTCATCATCCCTAATCATCAGAGAAATTTAAATCAAAACCCCCTGAGATATCACCTAACCCCAGTGAGAATGACCCACATCACAAATTCCCAAAGCTGAAGTTGCTGGTGTGGGTATGGAAGAAAGGGAACCCTTATGCACTACTGGGGGAATTGCAAACTAATACAGTCCTTTTGGAAAGAAGTATGGGAAATCTTCTAAAGACTAAAATTAGACCATCCATTTAATCCTGAAATCCCACTGCTAGGTATCTACCCAGAAGAAAAGAAAATTCACTATAAAAACATTTGCACTTGAATGTTTATAGCAGCCCAATTCACGATCAAAAAAATGTGGAAACATCCCAGTGATGGTCAACTCATGACTAGATAAAGTGTCATGTATGTATACCATGTAATATTATTCAGCCATAAAGTAAGATGGAAACTCCAACATTTATTTATCTGGAAGGATTAGGAGAATGCTCTCCTAAGTAAAGCAAGCATAAAAGGTGCTCAGGATTAATATGAAATGAGTAAATGAACAATTATACACTCACATGAGGGTAAAACGTTTAAATTCAAGAAGGTGAGAGGAGGGAACTTTGTAAGAGCTCACCTATTAGGTACAACACTGGGGTATATTGCACACCTGCTGGGTGAAGGGCTCAACTGCAACCTGAATGTTACCCAACAAATGCAAATGATAAGCCTAATTGTATGTACCCTTATATTAATCTGAAATAAATAAATAAGAAAATTATTCTAACCATGTTTCAGATAAAGAAATTGAGATCCAGTGATTTCTGAATACTATGCACAAAGGAAATGTATTGAGAGGATAGTTTATTTAATCCCCATATGCAATCCAAGAACATACAATTATTATTTTGTAAACTACTATGCAAATGTTTGTTTGTTGGTTATCTATAAAACAATAGGGAAACATTTCATTTTTATGAGTTATAATTTATCTAAGCTATTTGAATAAGTTAAAAAATCATCCTCTTCTAGCTGCTTTATTTGCTTCACAATGAATCATAAAAGTTTAATGGGTCAAAGAACATTTTAGCTCAAATTATTAAAGAATTACTTTAATTTTGTCTTAAAATCAACCCACATACTGCTCACTGCAGTTTTATGCATTTCTTTATCTTTTCTGTCTGCACTTCATAATATATTAATTTATATGTGAAAAGGTCTGTTTAGGTATAGTCTTAAGTTTAAGTAAAAATGTAACCTGAAGGCTAATTTTCAGGAGAAAATTTTCTTTCATCACTTTATTCAAGTTCTTTATACAAATTCTGATGACTCTTTTGACTGGATGACTTTACCAAATCAATCATTAATCGAAAGAAGTGAATGACTATTAGTGAGTGTATTTCAAATTAATTTTTTTAATGAATACAAGTTAATTTCCCTATGTAAATTAATTCTCAATGTTCTTTTAGTTAAGGCAACATGAAAATGATCTCAAACTCTTTCCAAAAGTCAAGTATGTGCTCCTTAACTTTTAATGAAGGTTTTGTCCTGATAAACCTATCTATGTCAAAAATGTTGAAAGTCAAAATGTATTTAATCCACTGATCAACCCACCAGAATGCTCCTTAATTTGTGATGAGGTTATATTTTAATAAACCAATTGTGAAGTTAAATAATTACAAGTCAGAGACCATACTGTGTATAATACTGTGAAAAAATAGTAGGAAACAACATTCAAAGCATTGTATACCAACCAAAAGCAGAAAACAAGTCAATAAAAATATTCACTTAAAATAAATGTAATAGCTAGGGGTTAGAAAAGTATATGTGGCCTTTTTGACAGGCTGGCTCTCATCTTCATACCCAGAGGAGCAAGCAGAGTGGATAAGAACAGTAGGCCCTCCAGGCCTCTGGGCCTGTGATGGGAGGAGAAGACTGGAAGATGTCTCAAAGGGCAGAGGAGTCTTTCTCACATTGTTTTTATGAATAGCATCTGGCTTTGTTCTCTACACACTCAAGCTCTTTACCAAAATATTGTTAGGCCACATCCTCAGTTTTCCCTCCTGAAGATGCTCTTTCGTTCTTCAACACATGGCCAGACTATGAATTTTCTAAGTCTTTCCTCTCTGTTTCCCTTTTCTTTAACAGTTTACCTTAAGCAATTAGAAATAAACATGGTGCAACCTGAGCACTTTGCTACTCAGAAATTTCCACAAAGCCCTAGGGTATGAACACAGTGCAGCCAAGTTTTTACTACTATATAATAAGGATGACCTTTACTCTAGTTCAGTAAGATACTCCTCATTTCTTCCTGAGATCTCATGGGGTGGTCTTTACTGTCTATGTTTCTTTCTGTATTTAACCAATATCATATAAGATTTAGATTTTCCTTATCTTTTTGTTTTCTTCTGAGCCCTTACTAGAATTACTTTTAATGCTCCATTTACAGAAATACAGACTTTTTCTAGCTCATTTCTCCCAAGTCTTCCAGTCACTACCCATGATCCAGTCCCAAAGCTGTATCCACATTTTCAGGCATTTGTATAGCAGCAACTCTACTTGTCATTACCAATTTTCTGTCCTAGTCCATTTTGTGTTGCTCAGTATACCTGAGACTAGATAATTTATACAGAAACAAACAAACAAACTTTATTTAGCTCATTATCCTGGAGGCTTGGATGTCTAAGATCAGGGAGCCCATTTGGTGAGGGCCTTGTGCTTTTTCAACTTATGGGAGAAAGTACAAGGTGAGGCAGGTGTATTTAGAAAGACACCAAACATGAGAGGCAACCCCTTTTTATGGAAACTAATCTAGTCCCATTGTTACAGGAATTTCTTTCTGTAGTAGGTCCTTCATCTTGGAGATTTGAAAAATGAACCCAGGGACCACTCAGATCAGTGGTAAGATAGGATTTATTAGATAGAAAGGAATACAGAAGGAATGAAAGGCATCAGAGCCTCTAGAAGAATGGAGAGACCCAAGTAGGAAGTCCTCCATGTCAGTCTTTTGTCTAGGGGTTATATATTACATGTTATATGGTCTGTGAATAGGGAGATTGAGAATTACATTTGGCCAAGACTTGGCAGACTTCAACGTTGATTAGTGAATGAATGAGTGTATTAACAAATGAATGTAGTCCTTCCAGCTTCAGGCAAAAGCAGCAGGGAGTCCACTCCAGAAGAGGCCCAGTTTACAAGAAAAACTGGAAAAACTGCCTCCTGTCTTGCTTGTATTCAGAGAGTGTAGTTTGGAGAGAAAAAGTCTGTTTATTTCACAGGGCCCCTTGTCTAGCCCTGAATGAGGGAACCCTGTATCACTAGGAAAATGAGAACTCACTCACTCACTTGTGAGAGGCATTAATTCCTTCATGAGGGTAGATGCCTTATGACCCAAGTACCTCTTAAAGATCTTATCTCCTGGAACTATCATACAACACAAAACATTCTGCAGAATATATAATGCAATCCCTGTCAAAATCCCAATGTTATTTTTTTTAACAATTCTTAATTGTTAAGAAAAAAACAATTCTTAAATTTATATAACACTACAAACAACCCTAAATTGCAAAAACAATCTTTAGCAAAAAAAAAAAAAAAGCATGAATCTATACCATACATGTATAATCAGCAGCATACTATTTGATTTCAAAATATATTACAAAGATATAATTAAAACATATTATAATATATATAATATATTATAAATTAAAGCAGTATAGTTCTGGCATAAAAATAGACACATAGACCAATGGGACAATATAGAACACTCAGAAATAAGCCCATGATTTTTGACAAAAGTGTCAGGAATACACCATAGAGGAAATACAGTCTCTTTGATAAGTTGCATTGGAGAAACTGGATATCCAGAAGCAGAAGAATGAAATTAGGCTCTTATGTCATATTAAAAAGTCAACTCAACATGAATTAAAGATTTAAATAAGAGAATTGAAATTATAAAACTACTAGAAGAAAACATAGGGGAAAAGCTCTACAATATTCGTATGGGCAATGATTTTTTTGTATGTGACCCCCAAAAGCACAGACAGCAAAAACAAAAATAGACGAATGAGATGGTATCAAACTAAAAATCTCCTAGACAGCAAAGGATACAATTAACAGGGTGAAGAGATGATCCACAGAAAGAAAGAAAATATTTGTAAACCATTCATCTAGTAAGAGGTTGATAACAACATATATAAGAAACTCAAAACAATTCAATAGCAAGAAAACAAATAACTCAATTAAAAAATGAGCAAAGACTCTAAACGGATATTTCTCAAAGTAAGATAAAGAATGGCCAAGAATTACATCAAAAGTGGTCTGCAACACTACTTATTACGGAAACGCAAATTAAATCCATATTAAGATATCACTTCACATCAGTAAGAATGGTTACTAATGAAAAGATGAAAGGTAAATGTTGGAGAGGCTATAGAAAAACAGGAACTCTTTTACATTGCAAGGAGGGAGACTATAAATTAGTACGGCCATTATGGAAAATGGAATGGAAGTACCTCAAAAAAAAAAAAAAAAAAAAAATGGAAACATCATACAATGCAGTAATTCCACTTCTGGGGATACACTGAAAGGATTTGAAATCAGTATGTTAACTGCAACATTATTCACAAAATCCAAAATACAGAACCAACCTAAGTGTTTATCAACAGATGGACGGATAAAGAAAATGCATTACATGTACACAATGAAATGCTAGCTAGGCCTACAGGGAGAAGGGAGAATCCTATAACTTGTGGCAACATACATGAATGTAGAGGAAATTTTGCTAAAAAATAAGCCATGCACAGAAAGACAAATATCAAATCATTTCCCTTATATTTGAGGAATCTAATAATCAAATTTGAACTCATAGAAGTAGAGAGTAGAAGGATGGAGACTGAGGGGAGATGTGAGGAGTTTTACATCTGTGATACAATGTTTTGGATAAACAGAAGTAGTTTTTGAGATCTATGACACAGCAGGGTGGCTATATTAAGAAAAATACTATATTATAGATTTTCAAATTACATGAAAGTAAATTTCAAATAATGTTGCAGGAAGACAAGGCCCGATGGAGAGAAAGAGCACCCAAACACCACGTTTATAAGAGGAAGGGCTTTATTCACCAGCCGGGAGCTTACGGCGTAGAAGAATTCCAAATGGCCATACTCCCCAACTGCCTTGGTCTTTCCCTTTTTATTGACAGTCAAAAAGTTCCACCCCACAGATATTCTTCTCATTGGCCAGTTTGAATCAAGCAGGAGATGCTATTCCAGCCCCTCCAGAACTACAGGATTTCACAGAACTTGGAAATTTCCAAGTTTCAGGAAGTTAAGTTTACAAATTTCCAAGAGCTGAGTCACCATGGAGAGGACCCTGCATGTGTGTCCTGTGATCTCCTTAAGAAGACCTGTTCTCCTAGACCTCACCCTTCTCAGCTATCCTCTCTCATTCCCCCCTTTTGAGACTCCAATATATTTTAATTTGGGGTCTCAATATCAGCATTTTCTGTAGGTGTCAATATTAATTACTTTTCAGCACTGAGGTTTTAGGGACTATGACTCTTCTTGGGTTCTCTACTCAGGCCTTAATAGTACCATGGTGGTGGGCTAATATACATATGAGTTTTTACATTTCCCTGTGACATTTCCCCCCTTTTCCCAAAGTTCAAAGTCCAATTAAGACAAGTCCCTCAAGGAGTTTCCTCAGGCTTCAGCTGTGCATTCACCAGCCAGCTCCTAGTATGTGGCTGAAGCAGGGCATGTTGATTGTCTTAAAATTTACCTTACTTTCCAAGGGGCAGTGAAGCCTTATTCAGCCAGCTGTGATGACTCCAGATGAGGATTGTTTTCACCTTTGCTGCTGTGCGTGTGGTAAGGATGATGGTGTAAAGTCCTTTCTACCTTGGTTTCAGGGGGACCAGGTTCTGATTCCAGACCTAGACTTAGTCCCCTTGATCTTCCAGAGAGAAAAGATGTACAGCACAAAAGACTAAACAGAACAAGGTTAATGACCCCAGTGGAGATTTTATTTGCTATTTTTACTAGGGTTTTTGTCCTATTCAGTTCAGTCTTTCCCAGTTCTTTTAGGAGTTCCTGCTAAATTGCAGATAATTGAGAGGCCTCTTTGAACAACACCAGTGGCAAGGCCTGCATCCAGTTAAGCTTTGCTTCCTGGCAGAGTTTACCAATTTCTGCTCTTATGGTCCTGTTTATGCACTTTACCCTGTTTAAGCTTTGAGGTCTATACATTATTCAAAGCTTTAGCTTATTATTTGCACTAGTTCTGTTATGAAGGCTAGCCCATTGTCAAATTTAAAACAGAGTGGGAGCCTAAATCATCTGGGTAATATTTTTACTACTTCAGGAATCCTTTTTTCCTAGTGGGGAAGGCTTTTACCTATTCCAAGTCTGAAAGACTATCACCAGCCAGTACTTGTTCTCTCTAAACCTGGGCATTTCAGTAGAGTCTACCTGAAAGTCCTCAAAGGGTGTTGCTCCATACGACTGGATTCCTGGGGGTACCACTTGTTCTTGGCACGCATTGAACTGGCTGCTGGTGACACACTGTAGACTAACAGTTTTGGCCAGGACTGCCAGGTGGGACATGTAGAAGTACTGGCCCAGTAACTTCATCAAATACTCCTGTCATCATGGTGTCTCCTAGATTCTGCTACTCATCTGTCTGGCATCTTTATTCATCCTCCCTCTGCTTCCTGGCTCCCCTCTGCTGCCAACCATTCCTTCTCCTCCCAGGAGTTGATAGTGGTGAGCTCCAGGACCCATGGGATGATGGGAGCCACTCGTGACACCTGGTACGGCTGGGAAGCAGCCCTCTTTGCCTCAGTGTCAGCTCTGGTGTTCCCCTTAGCGATGATGTAAGCATTTCTTTGATGTCCACAACAGTGTATCACTGCTACCTTCCAGAGTTTCCATACTGCCTCTAGCAACTGAAGTTATCTCCTGCTGATATTTAATGTCCTTTTCCCCAGAATTTAATAGTCCCTTCTCCTTGTACAATGTCCCATGTACTTGGAGAGTCAGAAAAATATACTTAGAGTCAGTGTAAATATTTACACTTTTTCCTTGGCTTAATTCTAAGGCTCTGGTCAAGGCAATTAACTCAGCCTTCTGAGCAGATGTCCCTTGAGGTAGGGGCTTAGCTTCCACAGTCTCTGTTAAGATGACCACTGCATACTCAGCCCGCCACTCACCTTGCGCTGACACGTAACTGCTTCCATCTACATACAAGTCCCAATCTGCATCTGTTCAGGGCTGGTCACACAAGTCAGGTCTGTTAGTGTATACATTATCTATAACTTCCGTACAGTCGTGCTCAGTCTCTCTTCCACTGACAAGAAGGAGTGTGGCTGGGTTTAGAGTGTTGCATTAGAGAGCCAAAAATGTCCCTTAGTGTCCATTAAATTGACCACAGAGTGTGGTACTTTCACTCTGAGATCCTAGAGTCAGCTTATCAGCTTTTTGCACAAGGAGAGCAGTAGCAGCTAGAGCCCGTAAGCAGGCTGGCCATTCTTTTGCCGCTCCATCCAACTGCTTAGAGAGGTAGGTTACAGGCCTTGGCCAGGACCTAATCAGCTGGGTTAACACACCCACAGCCATTTTATCTCTCTCTGAGACATACAGAGTAAAGGTCCTGGTCAAGGCTGGCAGTCCCAAAGCAGGTGCAGCCATCAGCCTCATCTTTAGTTGGGAGAAGACATGTTCCTCTTCTCCTTCCCACTTCAAGCGCTCCCTCTCCTCTCCTTTAGTTGCCTCATACAAGGCCTTAGCTAAGACGGTAAAGTTGGGGATCCAAAGACGACAGAACCTGACTGGGCCTAAGAATTTCCAAACCTGCTTTTGGCTCGTGGGGCTGAGGAGGCAATTAATGACCTGCCTCCATTTCATGCCTAGATACCTCTACCCCTTCTGGGCAGTAAATCTTAGATAACATACTTGCTGCTGGCAAATCTGGGCCTTCTGTTTGGATACTTTATAGCCACATACCTCTAGATGTCATAAAAGACAGTCCATGCCTTGGGCGCAGCCCTCCTGGGTAGGGTGTCCTGAAAGGAGGTCATTGACATATTGGAACAGCACACATTCTAATTCCTCAGCCGGGAATTTCTGGAGGTCACGAGCCAGCCCTTCTCCAAAAATTGTGGGTGTTTTGAACCCCTCTGGCAACCTGGTCCATGTGTACTGGATTCAAGTTTCCATGTCTGGTCTCTCCCACTGAAAAGAAACAGCCTCTGGCTTCCCAGAGCTAGCCTTATACTGAAAAAAGGCCTCTTTTAAGTCCAGACAAGTGGGCCACTTGGCTTCTGCTGGCAGCAGATTCAGTGGAGTAGGATGCAGTGTTACAGCTACACCATTTACTAGGAAATTCTAGATAACATTTAATACTGCACAAGTTTTTTCAATGTAGCTAACAGGTGACCTTTGTGGAGTCTTAAGGCTTTAGAGTAAATCTAATTACTGTATATAATTCTAAACTTTTTGGCCAGTCTCTTAGTTCCATTTAACAGATCAATTTAGTAAAACAATTACGTCTCATTTTATGAGTTGACAGTATAGACAAGGCTGGGATCCAAATACAGGTGGACCACAGCCTCTTTTTCCTCCCTTTAAACTATTTTTTCTCTCTCCAATTTCTCTCTTTACTAAAGGCAAATTATAGTAGAACTAACTTATTTGCCAAAATAAACTGTAACTTTAATATATGGGGTCTGATTATATGCATAAAGTGCAGTAAGAATAATTAATTATTAGCCATCTAGGCTCTTCTTTCCTTTAAAATTGGCTTTGCTGGAACCTTTTGTAAGGAATTTCAGACTTTTTGAAAGCCTTTCAGAGCCCAGGTTTCATCTGTGCCATTAGATACCTGTATGCATTGAGTAAATTCCTCTTCTCTTGAGGTCCCCAAGCACATTTTGATTCCAAGACCCATCAGCAAGCGACCTTCATTACTTACCACAGATCAGGAAATGTTACTGATGGGTATCTGGCCAGTTTTCCAAAGGCCTTTTTTATTTGCCTTATAAAGTCAACCTTAATTCCTTAATGCAGTCTGTACACCTCTGGAAATGCTATTCCAGCCAAAGCCTTGGTAAAATAACCAGTGCCTTCATCATGTCCTATGGAACAAAACAGATTCTTATTGAACTTATGCAAATAACTGTATTGTCAGAAATTAAGAATACTTACAAATGGCTTTCAAATTCCAGACAAAACAAGGAGAGAGAAAAATGTGTGTTTCAAACTCTGCTCATAAGTACATACCTTGCTTAAAAAGTTATAAATAGCTCAAAAGACAGAAAATTATTTTCTTGACTTCTGGAAAACAGAACACAGAAAGAATCAACAATATTTCATACAAAAAGCCATTACAAACTAGCCCAGTTCCACGTAACTGATTTCTGTTCTGTTGACATTAGGTTAACAATACTCATAGACACATTAACTTTCCAATGAAAGTTCTAAAAATCTGCTTTTTAGTATGAAGGTATTCAATTTTCAAAGACATCAGGAATTTGAATTCGAGAGAATTCATCAGCCTCTCTTAAGATTTCTTTTTCTTTTTAGGATAAACTTTGTACTCAGCCAGTTACTTAAAAAATACTTTCTTTTTAGATGAATTAAAATTATTACCAACAATATATGTTAGTACAGACCAATATCTTTATACATTAGGGCAGACAAATGCTTTATAATATTGGAACATATGTATAACCATAACCCACACAAAATTCATCACCATTTAATAGTTGACAATGTTTCCTATATATTTTTAATAAATCAAGTAAGTTTAATTTTTTTCCCCATGACTTTCAGTGGTCTCAATATTTCAAGAAGACTAAATTTACAGTTGTGTTTTTTTTTGTTGGCCTGGGCCAAGTTTGAACCCGCCAGTCTCAGTGCATGTAGCCAGCATTGCAGCCATTGCCCTACAGGTGCCATGCCCCAGATTTAGAGTTTTTGTTTTGGAAGGTGTGTCAAATATCAAAGGCCTAAAACATTTGTTTAAACAAAATCACAAGCCAGAAGATTTTAAAGGAAATACATAGTCAACTGTATCACATGTAAATTCTTTCACAAATTCTCTTTTATGAGCTTCATTTAACCTGCACAGACCATCTACAAACATTCTAAACTTTCCTTAACTTTTGCCCTGCCTTTCACTTTCTTACACAACCATTCTGTTTCTGGACAAAATTTATCACACAAGGTTCTTTCTTTACACAATGCCATTCTCTTTTCTGTCTAATTTCTCTTACTCTTAAAAACTCACTTCCCACAAAACAGAATCCCAGTTTACCATGAAGTCACCCATTCATTCAGCCAAACTGATAACTAGAAGGTTTAAAAGGCAAGAATCTTATCCTTTGACAAAGATTCAGTTTCCCCAACAATTTAAACAATCAAATTATTACATTTTACAAATGAGAGACATTTATGAGATGTAACATTGATACAGCATTTTCCCACTCAGGGCTAGACAGGGAACCCCCATTTTTCAGGCTCAGGTGAGCTTAGATATCAGACTCCCATCTCCAGGCACAAACCCTCAGAGCCCCAGCAAGGTCAAGGACAAAGCGGCCCAAAACCTTTTGGATGGCTTCACCCGGACTAAGAAGCACACACCCTAATCCTCTCCCCAGGCAAAAACTGCAGCAAAGGCCTAATAACCTTGTCCAGGATGAAGCACTGCATTCATTCATTTGCTAGAACACCCCTTCAGTTTGTAAAGGTATTTTTCCATCTACCAAGTCCTGGCCAAAATATCTCTCAGGGCCAATTATTTACCCCTAGGAAAAGGACTTATGCAGGAAACCTCTGATCTGGACCTCCTCCCCCCTTCCAGAGGCTGTTCACCTTGGAGACCTGTTGCTTATATGGATACAGCCTCGTCCAGCATGACATTTATACTTTCTTTCCCAGATTTTCAAGGTCCATCCAGAGCTCACTGGACTGCCTGAACTGCAACAGTTTTCAAGGCACGACCTCTGCCAATAGCTCTGGCACTCTCCATTCTCTCTGCATGCCCCTCAGTCCAACAAAATGCCATTTTATCACTGATCTGTGGTCCGTGGGCTCAATTCTCAAATTCCTGAGACCAAACACTCACTGAAGAAATTCCAGTAACAAAACTACAACAACATCCTTCCTAATGTCTTTTCATTTTCTCCCAAGTCCCACATGGCCACATGGCTGCCACCAAAGACAGAAAGCAGAAAATCTGAAACTTCTACTTTCTCTCAGAACAGCCAGGGGGCAAAGTTGGAGCAGGGAAGAAGGGCACCCTCACACATTCGTTTCACCCCATGAATGGGGGGTGGCACGAAACCCCACCTCTTGTTACCCGTCTTGGTCATTCTCAAAGCACTCACATGCACACGATCCCAACTCACTTCTTAACCCAGGCAGCCTCACTCCCCTAGGCCCAGTGAAGGGAGGTCCAAGTCCACCCTCGGAATTCTCAGTCACACCACACCCACACACTCTCACACACCTCTCAACAGACCTGCCAGTGATCTAATGCCCAAGGAGTTGAAAAGGCTCCTCTTCCACTAAAACTGTAATGGGATCCCCAGATTGAGTATACCTTGCCTTAGACATCTTCCTATGTAGGTACCTGTTCCTGCATGCCAGTTCCTCCCAGTGTTTGACTCCTTGAAGACCCACCAAGGGGGTCCTTTCTCTGCCCAGTTGAGGTGTCCCAGGCATGCTCAGTGGTTCACTTCACCCAGGCCGATCAGGGACCCCTACGTGGGTGTCCAGAGGATTGGCAGCAACTACCAGGTGCCTGTTCTCACCAAGGGTTATCTCGCTTCCCGGTCAGGGAACCAAAAATGTTGCAGGAAGACAAGGCCCTATGGAGAGAAAGAGCACCCAAACACCACGTTTATAAGAGGAAGGGCTTTATTCACTAGCCGGGAGCTTACGGCATAGAAGAATTCCAAATGGCCATGCTCCCCGACTGCCTTAGTCTTTCCCTTTTTATTGACAGTCAAAAAGTTCTACCCCACAGGTACCCTTCTCATTGGGCAGTTTGAATCAAGCGGGAGATTCTATTCCTGCCCCCACAGAACTACAGGATTTCACAGAACTTGGAAATTTCCAAGTTTCGGGAAGTTAAGTTTATAAATTCCCAAGAGCTGAGTCACTGTGGAGAGGACCCTGCAGGTGTATCCTTGTGATCTCCTTGAGAAGACCTGTTCTTCTAGACCTCATTCTTCTCGGCTATCCTCTCTCATTAACTCACACAAAAATATAGGTAAGTGCATATTAATTAGCTTGATTTAAAAGAAACATCTCTAACACTGTGCTGTCTGTAAGAGATGAGACTTAACTTTACATCGAAAGAGAAAATCTTTAAATAAGTGGAATTAAAAATCTGTACCTTGTAATCAGGGACCATAAGGGAACTAGCATGGCTACATGAGAATCAGATAAAGATATATTTTAAAGTAAGGAATATTACTAGTTGTACAGAATGATCTTTTAATGAAAAGAGAGTTAATATGTAAGGGAAATATAACAATTGTAAATGTACCAATATTTAAAATATATGAAGCAAAATCTGACAGAATTGAGAAATGAAGTGGATATTTCAAAAATAATTGATATTTTAATACTCATCTCTTAAAAAATGATAGAACAAGAATATTCTATACAGTAACTGTAGAATGCACATTATTTTTAGGCATACTTAGAACATTTTCAAAGATAGATCATAAGCTAGGCAGTAACACTTAAAATACTTGAATTGACTGAGATAATTTGAAATATGTTCTCTGACCCCATTAGAATTCTATTAGAAATCAATATGAATACATGGAGAACAGTAAAGATTTGAAAATTAAATCATTTTCTAAGCCCATTGATCAAAGAGGAGCTCATGAAAGATACCAGAAAAAATATTGCTATGAATTGAAAATGGAAACATAAAATGTAATAATTTTTGAAATATAGATAAAAACAATGCTTAGAGAGAAGTATATAACTTTAAGACTTACATTAATAAGAAAAAAAAAAAAATTATAAAGGCCCGTGGTGGTGACTCACACCTGTAATCCTAGCATTCTGGGAGGCTGAGGCAGGTGGGTCCCTTGAGCTCAGGAGTTCAAGACCAACCCGAACAAGAGCAAGATTCATCTCTACTAAAAATAGAAAAATTAGCTGGGCGTTGTGGCAGGTGCCTATAGTCTCAGCTCCTCCAGAGGTTAACATAGGAAGAGCCCAAGAGTTTGAGGTTATTGTGAGCTATGATGAGGCCACAGCTAAGATATTACCCAGGGCAATAAAATAAGACTCTGCCTCCAAAAAAAAAAAAAAATAAAAGATTATAAAATCCCACTTTAAAACACTAAGAACCCACAAGTCAAAAGTCAAATTCAAAGTAATTAGAAGTATATAAATAGTAAATACCTGAGTAGAAAACATGAAAAAGAAAGTAAAAAATAGAAAATCAATGACTAATACTTGTACTTCTTAAAGGTGAAGGAAGAAATAAAAAGTAAAACTTGAATTAGGACTAAGAAATAATGGGAGAAGAAGCTAATTACAAAATTGGGAATTAAAGAGAGACCTCATTATACACACTTTAGAAATTTAAAAAGTATTTTAGGGAAATATGAGCCACTTTATTCTAACAATTGCAAAAATGCAGATGAAATGTATACATTTGTGAAAGATACAAATAACCAAAAGTAACTCAAGAAAAAGGCAAAAAATCTTAAAGAATCTATATCAAAAAGGGGGATTATTAGAAAATGAAAAAAAGTTTAAAACTGACAAAATTGTTGTAGTCCCTTCAATAAGATGATTTGTCAACATCAAATAAACATTTAAAATATGCTCAACTTCCTTAATTATTAGAGGAATACATGTTTCTATCCACATTAGCTCCCATTAGCCACACTTTAGAATTGTTGTAAACAACAAAATGGATAGTACAAAGATTTGGTGATGGCCTGGAGAGACTGGAACCCTCAAATATTATTGCTGGAATGTAAAACATGGCCATTTAGGAAATAGTGTAATAGTTTCTTAAAAAGTTTGTTTCCTTACCACCGGCATTTTCAACTCCTCGGCATATACTCAAAATATAAACAAACATTCATACAAAGACTTGTACACAAATGTTCCTACATTCAAAATAGCTCGAAACTACAAACCAAATCCCCATTATCTTGTAAATAGCTAAGCAAATTGCTACATCTCATGGTGGAATATAAATCACCAATAAAAAAAAAAAAATTAACTCTTGAAGTAATGCAACAAGAAGTATAGACTAAAAAACATTACGTCAAGGGAGAGAAGTCAGACAGAAAAACCTAAATATTGTGATAATATAATCTATATTAAATTATTTGATAAAAGAAACATATAGAAACAAACAAAATCAGGGTTTGTCAGAAAATTTATGTGAAAGGAATTTTATGAACATTAAATAAGCATTTAAAATATGCTCAGCGTCCTTCATTATTATGGGAATACATGGTTCTTAGGGGAATTATTAGGGGAATACATGATGTTCATAAAATTTATGCAAGGGAATGATTTGTAGTGATGTGTTTTAAGGCTGGATTGTGACCATGGTTGGACAGCAGCAGAAATTTACTCAAACTTCTCAAACTCTACAATTAAAATTAGTCAATTTTATATTATGTAAATTGCAGATCCAAAAAGTTATTAAAATGTGTCAACATGTTCTTTTAGGATCTGTGCACAACATCTTTGTTATACCTTAACAAATTTTTAGTGAAAAAATCAGTTGTAACTAGTCACTTATTTATAAGCAAACATGTTTTTATTTTTTGCCAGCTTATTTTACTTGAGTGTCATTTTCCCTTGGGAATACTATTATAAATGTTAGCTAATTTTTCAGTTAGCCTAACAGATTTATTTCGGGTTATGATAAAGCTGAAAAACAATAATTATGACCACTTCAAATATAGGCATCTTACTATTATTCTTCACTGCCCTCCATAGCACCAATGACGGGTAAGATTCCCAAAGCGGGGACAACCTAAGACAGGATATGGAGAGGCTGCATGGTGGATTACATTCATAGTACCCAAAGACGGGTAAGATCACTCTGCATTCAGT
>CAUYPK010029322.1:0-18343 GCA_963574355.1 Loris lydekkerianus
GGGCGCCCCCCCCCCACCCATACCTCAACACAACCTACCGCGGGGGGCGGGCCGGGGGGGGGGGGCCCCCCCCAAGAAAATGTATCTTATTGAGTGTAGGACCACACATATATAGCACAATGCTGGGCACATAGTAAATACTCATTAAATACTAACATTGTTGTAGTTCTCTTTTTAATAGTCTAGCACTATGCTTTTCCAAATTTTAGCTTTCTTTTTTCATTTTTTTTAGACAATCTCACTCTGTTATTGAGTTAGAGCAGCTGTTCTCAATCTGTGGGTTGTGACCCACAGGAACTGTATTAAAGGGTTGTGGCATTAGGAAGGTTAAGAACCACTGAGCTAGAGGGTCTTGGCATCAGCCTACTTCACAACTACCTTCAACTTCTGGGTTCAAGTGAGCCTCTTGCCTCAGCCTCCCAAGTAGTTGGGACTACAAGCACGACAATGGATCCTCCCACTTCTGTTTCCCAGAGTGCAAGGATTACAGGTGTGAGCCTCTGCCTGGCCTTAGTTTACTTTCTTTCTTTTCTGTAGCAACAGGGTTTCCCTTTGCTGTCCAGGCTGGAGTACAGTGGCACCATTGTAGCTCACTGTAACCTCCAGTTCCTGAGCTCAAGAGATTCTCCCACCTCAGTCTCCCCAGTAGCTGGGACTATAGGCACATATTACTACACCCAGATCATTAAAAAAAAATTTTTTTTTTTTGGCTCAGCACCTATGGCTCAAGTGGCTAAGGCACCAGCTACATACACCTGAGCTGGCAGGTTGGAATCCAGCCCGGACCCACCAAACAACAATGACGGCTACAACCAAAAAATAGTCAGGCATTGTGGCTGGTGCCTATCGTCCCAGCTACTTGGGAAGTGGAGGCAAGAGAATCGCTTGAGCCCAGGAGTTGGAGGTTGCTGTGAGCTGTGATGCCACAGTACTCTACCCAGGGCGACAGCTTGAGGCTCTGTCTCAAAAGAAAAAAAATTTTTTTTTTTTTAAGAAATGGGGTTTTGGGTGTGGTGGCTCACGCCTGTAATCCTAGCACTGTGGGAGGCCAAGGCGTGTGGATTGCTTGAGCTCAGGAGTTCAAGACCAGCCTGAGCAACAGTGAGAGCCTGTGTCTACTAAAAATAGAAAAACTAGCCAGGCATTTGTGGCAGGCATCTGTAGTCCCAGCTACTCAGGAGGCTGAGGCAAGAGGATTGCTTGAGCCCAAGAGTTTGAGGTTGTGAGTTATGATTTCACAGAGCAACAGAGTGAGACTCTGTCTCAAACAAAAAAAAAAGAGAGAGAGAGAAATGGGAGTCTTGATATGATGCCCAGCCTGCTTTTGAACTCCTGGCCCCAAGGGATTCTCCTATGTCAGCTTCTACAACTCTGGGATTACACATGTGAGCCACCATGCCCATTTTCAGCTTCCAGGAGTAACCAGTTGATGATCTAGCACAGTGGTTCTCAAGGAGAAGTAGGGCGTGCCCCCTCACTCCAACTTGGCAAAGTCTGAAGACAATGTGGTTGTAACATCTGGTGTGGGAGTGCTACTAGCATCTAAGGGGTAGAGACCAAGGATTCTGCTAAACATCCTTCAATGTAGAAGACAGCCCCCCTACAAATGTGACCTACCCCAAATATTATTAGCTTCCAGGTTGAGAAATCCTGACCTTTTATAGTGGGATAATTCCATTTTCTTCTGTTTAAAGAAACTCCTCAGTAACCCTGGATGAATGCGTCAGAGAGATACCCTTTGGGAGTCAGAGAGCGTTAGGTTTTGCCACTTTGTTACAGAGCCTCTGGTGCACAGCAAGCATTCAAAATTACTGGTTGTTGAACTCTAAACAATTCACAAAGGCCTTAACTTCTTTATCCTTATCTGTAAAATGGGATTAAAAAGCCCTACACCAGAGCTGTTGCGAGGAATAACTGAGGTGACACTGGTAAAGCTTTTGCACAGTACTTGGCCCACAGCAGGCCCTCTACGAACATTGGAACATTCGTTTTCTTTCCCTTTCTTGTCAGTTTCTCCCCCCTCAGAATCAGCTTTCTAACCCAGGTTCAGCCCCTTTATTAACTGAATGATCTTGTGCAAGTCACTTTCCCCCTGTAGGCCTCGGTTTATTTTTCTGTAAAATCAGAAAGTTGGCCTCTGACCTCCAAGCACGCTCCCAGGAACCAAACGGGACTGTGAAGTTCACGGAGCAGCTGTCCTCCCCCGGGACTGATGGTACGGTCCCCGGGCAGCTCCCCCACCCCTCCGTTGCGGACCTTGGTACAGGCCCAGGGGGCCCTCCGCGGCCTCTCAGGGCTGCCCTTGCCCCCTGCCGAGTTCCGGGCCCGTCCCTGCGCAAGCTGATTGGCTGGAGCGGTGCCCGGGCTGCGCGGCTATAGGTGAGCTCGGGAGGGGACGGGCGGAGCGGGCTGGAGACCCGCCCCCTTCCCCCTGGGTCGGACGCTGAGTTGAGCCGCGGGCGGGAGGCCTGACGGACCGACTGACGGGAGGGACGGGAGGCGAGCAAGATGGCGCAGACGCAGGGCACCAGAAGGAAAGTCTGTTACTACTACGACGGTGAGCACTGTCTTCGCGGCGGGGGCGAGGCGGGGCCGGGGAGAGGGCGGCTGAGGCTGGAGCACTGGGAGGGAGGCTGCGGGGAGCTGAGGCGTTGGAAGCTGAGGCCGCGGGGAGAGGGAGGCTGAGCGAGGAGGCTGAGGGGAGGAGGTCGAGGCTGAAGGAGGAGGCTGAGGGAAAAGGAGGTCGAGGCTGAGGCCGAGCGGGGGTCGTGTTGGGGAAGCCTGAGGCAACCTTAGGGGGGAGATTCCGAAGTCTGACGGGGAGAGTTTGCATGGGACTCTTGGAAGGAAGGCTGTGTCTGCGGCGGGAGGCAGAATCTGATGCAGACGGTTGCAAGATGTATTTTCCTGTTAAGAATATAAAGCTCTTTCACTGTCCCCTTCCTACCTCATCTTTGGTGAGAGTCCTGCCAGACTGGTCACCCGATTCCCCTCCCCCAGTCTCTGAACAGGGCCTGCAATTGCTGCTGCGACATGGGGCGCCTGGGATTGGAAGGGGAAGGATGCAACCTGTTAAAACAGACTTTTCATTTAACAAAATCCCTGAAGCCCCTTACTCCGTTCTAAGTAGTGCTCAGGTGCTGGGGCCATGCGGTTGAGAATAATCAAGTCCCCTTTCTTTTCTCTAGCTCACAGTCTAGAGAAGAAGATAGAGGACTACAGAAGTACTCTTCAGTGTCAGTGCTGGGGAGGAGGAGAGCTCTGAGTGCTAGGGGAGCATAGAGAAGAGACTTCCAACCTAGCCTCAGTCATCAGGACAGAAAGGGACTTAGCCATCTAAAGTTCTTAGCCAGGCACAAGGAAAGTAGAGATAACAGCAAACTCAGAGGCAAGAGAGAGGATAGCACCTTGAAAAATCAGCAGGCATTTGTACATCATGGCTGAGGGATAGATTTGGGGGCCTAGTGCAGAAGGCAGGGAGCAGGAGTGAGGGGGATGAGGCTGAAGAAGTAAATAGGGACCAGATCATGAGGGCCGGGCATACCATCCCAAGGAAATTGGACTTTATTCTGAGGGCACTTGTGAATCATTAAAGTTTTATGCAGGTTAGTGACATCATTAGATTTATATCTTAGAAATAGCACTCTGGGAAAGAAATTCATGAATGTAGGGTAGCCAAGAAAGCATGGATCCCAACTTTCTGGTGTGGGCAGTTTGATGGTGAGTATTTGGAGAAGACTATATTGGTTGATGACTTTAGGGTTTTTTTGTTTGTTTGTTTTGTTTTTGAGACAGTGTCACTTTGTCGCTGTTGGTAGAGAACCATATCGTCACAGCTCACAGCAACCTCAAACTTTTGGGCTTATGTGATTCTCTTGCCTCAGCCTCCTAAGTAGCTGGGACTGTAGGCGCCTGCCACAACTCCTGGCTATTGTTGTTTAGCAGGCCCAGAACGGGTTCGAACCTGCCAGCCCCAGTGTATGTGGCCGATGCCCTAACCACTGAACTATGGGCATCGAGTTTTTTTTTTTTTTTCAGACAGAGCCTCCTCACTTGGTCACCTTAGTAGAGTGCTATGGCATCTTAGCTCACAGCAACCTCTAACTCTTGGGTTGAAGTGATCCTCTTGCCTCAACCTCCCAAGTAGCTTGGACTACAGGTGCCCACCACAACGCCTGGCTATTTTTTTAGAGATGGGGTCTCATTTTGGCTAAGGGTGGTCTCAAATCTGTGAGCTCAGGCAATCCACCTGCCTTGGCCTCCTAAATGCTGGGATTACAGGCGTGAGCCATCGAGCTCAGCCTGTTTTATTTATTTATTTATTTATTTATTATTATTATTATTATTTTTTGCAGCTTTGGCTGGGGCCAGGCTTGAACCCACGACCCCTGGTATATGGGACCAGCGCCCTACTCCTTGAGCCATAGGTGCCATCCTGTTTTATTTATTTTTATTATTTTTTATTATTTTTTTGCAGGTTTTGGCCAGGGTCGGGTTTGAACATGCCATCTCCCGTATGTGGGGCCGGCATCCTACTCCTTTAAGCCACAGGCACCTAATAACTATTGAGGAGCCAGGCATGGTGGCTCATGCTTGTAATCTTAGCACTCTGGGAGGCTGAGGCAGGTGGATTGCTTGAGCTTAGGAGTTCAAGACCAGCCTAAGCAAGAGTGAGACCCTGTCTCCACTAAAAATAGAAAAAGTTAGCCAGGCATTATGGCAGGTGCCTATAGTCCCAGCTACTTGGGAGGCTGAGGCAGAAGGATCATTGAGCCCAAGAG
Source organism: Loris lydekkerianus (assembly GCA_963574355.1). Taxonomy (NCBI): domain Eukaryota; kingdom Metazoa; phylum Chordata; class Mammalia; order Primates; family Lorisidae; genus Loris; species Loris lydekkerianus. Next base: position 4,782 of record CAUYPK010029322.1, read on the forward strand.
TTTGAGGCATGGCTATGAGCCATGGTATTCTACCCAAGGCAACAGAGTAAGACTCTGTCTCAAAAAACAAAACAAAACAACCCCAAAACTATTGAGATGTCTAGGGGACATTCAAGTAGAGGCATCCAGTAGGCAATTTATAAGACAGAAGTGAAGAAATAGAGATTTTTGGTAATCACCAGTATCTTAGTCTATTTTGTGCTATGAGAACAGAACACTACAGACTGGGTAATTTATTTTTGTTTATTTATTTATTTTTTGAGACAGAGTCTCACTCTGTTGCCCCAGGTTAGAGTGCCATGGTGTCAGCCCAACTCACAGCAACCTCAAACTCCTAGGCTCAAGCCATCCTCCTGCCTCAGCCTCCCAAGTAGCTGGGACTAAGGCATATGCCATGATGCCTGTCTCTTTTTTTTTTCCCTTTTCTTTCTTTTTTTCTTCCCTTCCTTCCTCCCTCCCTTCCTTTCATCTTTTTTGGTATAGATAGGCACTTACTCTTGGCTTAATTGGACTGGAACTCCTGACCTCAAGTGACCCTGCCACAGGCTCTGAAATTGCTAGGATTACAAGTGTAAACCACTGCACCCAGCCTCTACAAAAATTTTTAAAAATTACCAGGACTTGGTGATGAGTCTCCCTGTATTTAGCAACTTAGGAGGCTGAAGCAGGAGGATTGCTTGAGCCCAGGAGTTTAAGGTTGCAGTGAGCTATGATCATGACACTGTATTCCACCCTGGGCAACATAATGAGACTCTATCTTTATTTAAAAAAAAAAAAAAGGCTGGGCACAGTGGCTCATACCTGTAATATTAGCACTCTGAAAGGCCAAGGTGAGTGGTTTGCTTGGGTTCATGGGTTCGAAACTAGCCTGAGCAAGAGCGAGACCCTGTCTCTACTAAAAATAGAAAAAGCTGAGGCAAGAGGATCGCTTTAGCCCAAGAGTTGGAGGTTGCTTTCAGCTGTGATGATGCCATGGTATTCTATTCAGGGTGACACCTTGAGATTCTATTTCAAAAAAACAACAATAATGGGCAGCGCCTGTGGCTCAGTGGGTAAGGTGCCGGTGCCATATACCAAGAGTGAGACTTTTGTCTCTAAAAGAAAACAAACAAACAAAAACAAACAAACCAAATATATTTTTCTTCTTTTTTTTTTTTTAAGAGATAGAGTTTCACTTTGTCGCCCTCAGTAGAGTGCTGTGGCCTCACAGCTCACAGCAACCTCAAGCTCTTGGGCTTAGGTGATTCTCTTGCCTCAGCCTCCTGAGTAGCTGGGACTATAGGCGCTCGCCACAACACCCAGCTATTTTTTTGTTGCAGTTTGGCTGGGGCCGGGTTTGAACCCACCACCCTTAGTATATGGGGTTGGTGCCCTACTCACTGAGCAACAGGCACCACCCTTTCTTCCTTTCTTTTTTTTTTCTTTTTTTTTTTTTTTAAGATAGAGTCTCAAGCTGTCACCCTGGGTGGAGTGCTATGGTGTCACAGCAGCCTCAAACTCTTGGGTCAAGCGATTCTCTTGCCTCAGCCTCCAAGTAGCTGGGACTACAGTCGCCTGCTATGACGCCTGTCTTATTTTTTTTGTTGTTACAGTTGTCATTGTTTTAGCTGGCCCATGCCAGGTTCAAACCCGCCAACCTTGGTATATGTGGCCAGCGCACTCCCACTGAGCTATGGGCACCACCAGAAATGAGCTATGGGCACCACCAGAAATGTATTTTGCACAGTTCTGGAGCCTGGGAAGATCAAGGCACCAGTATTTGGGGTCTGGCCTCTCCTTTAATAATGATACCTTGAACCCTATGTACCCACATGGCAGAAAGCAGAAGGGCAAAAAGGGAGATAAACTTCCTCTGTCAGCCCCTTTTATAAGGGTGTTAATCTTGTTCATTGGGTGGAGCCCTCATGACCTAAACACCTCCCAAAAACTTTTCACCTCCCAACACTGTTGGCAATAGAGATTAAATTTCCAACACATGAATTTTGGGGGACACATTCAGACTAAGAGTCACCATATAGATAGTAGTTTTAGAGGCAGGTCTCACTATGTTGCCCAGGCTGGTCTTGAACTTCTGACCTCACGTGATCTTCCTGACTTACCCTCACAAACTACTGGCATTACAGATATGAACCATGCCTGGTCCAGATAGTAGGTTTAGTTACAGTAAATTTTACAGAGGATTCAGTTATCCAAGATGTTGTATACAGGCAGTCCCAAGGTTAACAATGAGATAGGTTCTGTAGGTTTGTTTTTAAGTTGAATTTGTATATGAGGCTGGGCAAGGTGGCTCACTCCTGTAATCCTAGCACTCTAGGAAGCCAAGGTGGGTGGCTTGCCCTGAGCTCACGGGTTCGAGACCAGCCTGAGCCAGACCTCCATCTCTTAAAATAGCTGGGCATTGTGTTGGGCACCTGTAGTCCCAGCTACTTGGGAGGCTGAGGAAAGAGAATTGCTTGCACCCCACAGTTTGATGTTGCTGTGAGCTGTGACCCCATAACACTCTACCAATGGTGACAAATTGAAACTCTGTCTCAATTAAGAAAAAAGAATTTGTATGTAAATTGGAATAGGTACGTTTACCTGTTACCTGTAATAGCCCCTGTTCGTAAGTACAAGTTGTACATAACTCTGATATTCCTAATTCAGGGACTGCCTGCAGGTGAAGTAGATCCAGGGTAGAATTCTAAGGAAGTAGAGTGAGAAGAAGTCTAGGGCAGTGGTTCTCAACCCTCCTAATGCTGCAGCCCTTTAACACAGTTCCTCATGTTGTGGTAACCCCCAACCGTAGCAACGAAAATAATTTTATGGTTGAGGGTCACCACAATTTGAGGAACTGTATGAAAGGGCCACAGCATTAGGAAGGTTAAGAACCACTGGTCTAGGGCCTCTCATTCCTGTACTCTCCTGTCACAGCATTTGTCACTATATATTGGAAATGCTCATTTGCTTGGTCGTATTTCTTGTAGATAAGTCAGCTTCTTAGGAAATGGGGCTGTGCCTTGTCTACCTCTGTATCCCTAAGCCGCAATCCTAGCTCATAGTAGGCTCTCAATAAATACTTGTTGATTAAATGAATAAAGATACAGAGGGGCGGGCCCAGAGAGATAAGAACCAAAAAACTGTTGGGTTATAGAAGCCATAGGAGGGAGAGTTTGGGCAGGTATTTGAAGCAATTGGGGCAGAAGTGAAATCGCACTAGATTGAGGAATGAATAGATAGGTGAAAAGGAGACATCAGGTTGAATTTTTTTTTTTTGAGACAGAGTCTCACTTTGTCACCCTTGGTAGAGTGCCATGGCATCACAACTCACAGCAACCTCAAATTCTTGGGCTTGAGCGATTCTCTTGCCTCAGCCTCTCAAGTAGCTGGGACTACAGGCATTACTGCCCAGCTATTTATTGGTTGTAGTGGTCATTGTTTGACAGGCCCCGGCTTGGTTCAAGCCCGCCAGCTCCGGTGTATGTGGCTGGCACCCTAGCTGCTGAGCTACAGGTGCTGAGCCAGGTTGAACTTTTCTTTCTTTAATTTTAATTAATTAATTAATTTATTTATTTATTTATTGCAGTTTTTGGCCAGGGCCAGGTTTGAACCTACCACCTCTGGCACCCTACTCCTTTGACCCACAGGTGCCACCCTAATTTTTTCTTTTTCTTTTTCTTCTTTTTGTAGAGACAGAGTCTTACTTTATTGCCCTTGGTAGAGTGCCGTGGCGTCACACAGCTCACAGCAACCTCCAACTCCTGGGCTCAGGCCATTCTCATGTCTCAGCCTCCTGAGTAGCTGGGACGACAGGTACCCACCACAATGCCTGGCTATTTTTTTGTTGCAGTTTGGCCAGGGCTGGATTTGAACCTGCCACCCTGGGTATATGGGGCTGGCATCCTACCCACTGAGCCATAGGCGACCCCCAGGTTGAACTTTTTAAGGGGAAATGTTGTTGAGGTAGGGAGAGAAAATTATTAGTAAAAGGGAGATGTGGCTTGGTGCTTGTAGCTCAAATGGCTAAGGCGCCAGCCACATACACCAGATCCAGCAGGTTCAAATCCAGCCCAGGTCTCCAAACAACAATGACAACTACAACCAAACAATAGCCGGGCATTGTGGTGGGTGCCTGTAGTCCCAGCTACTTGGGAGGCTGAAGCAAGAGACTCGCTTAAACTCAGGAGTTGGAGGTTGTTGTGACCTGTGGTGCCATGGTACTCTACTCAGGGTGACAGTTTGAGGCTCTGTCTCAAAAATAAATAAATAATTAAAAGAAAAAATAAAAGGGAGATGTAGTGGCTGAGAGTTGAGTACATTCAAATTCTTAAGGAAAACAGCCAGATGAGAGGGATCGGCTGAACATTTACCAACGGCCTAGGAGGGTTAGCTGTTTCTTTTTTTTTTTTTTTTTTTTTTTTTTTTTTGGTAGAGACAAGAGTCTCACTTTGTCGCCCTCTGTAGAGTGCTGTGGCGTCACATAGCTCACAGCAACCTCCAACTCCTGGGCTTAGGTGATTCTCTTGCCTCAGCCTCCCGAGTAGCAGGACTACAGGCGCCTGCCACAACACCCGGGTATTTTTTTGTTGCAGTTTGGCCAGGGCTGAGTTTGAACCCGCCACCCTTGGTATATGGGACTGGCACCCTACCCACTGAGCCACAGGCACCACCCGATCGAGGGTTCTTTTTATGTTTAGTTTTTAATTTCAGCTTGCTTGTTCATTCTTCTTTGTTTTGAAGATTTTTTTGTGTTTCTTTTCTTTTCTTTCTTTTTTTTATTTAATGTTATTCCTTTGGCGATTCTCTTTCCCTTTGCCTCCCCAGTAGCTGGGATTACAGACGCCCGCTACAACATCCAGCTGTTTCTGATGTTAGTAGAGATGGGCTTTCACTCTGGCTCACTCCTGCTCATACTGGTCTCGAACCTCCAAGCTCAGGTAATCCCACGGCGCTGGGACTATAGGTGTGAGCCACCATGCCCGGCTGTGATAGAGGTTTCTAAGGAGACCAGATGAGATGGAACTCAGAATGTCCCTCAGGTAGGGACCATAGCCTTTAAGAAGGTCTCCCTATGTTGTCCTGGGTTCAAGACAAGGTCTCCCTATGTTGTCCCTGGCTTAGCATCTGAGCTCAGTGGCTAGGGTGCCAGACACATATACTGGGGCTGGTAGATTCGAACCCAGCCTGGGCCAGCTAAGCAACAATGACAACTACAACCAAAAGAACAGCTGGGCATTGTGGCAGGGGCCTGTAGTCCCAGCTACTTAGGAGGCTGAGGCAAGAGAAATGTTTAAGCCTGAGAATTGGAGGTTGCTGTGAGCTGTGATGCCATAGCATTCTACAGAAAGCGACATAGTGAGACTCTATCTCAAAAAAGAAAAGAAAAAAGAAATTCTCCCCTCTTAGCCTCCCTAGCAGGCTTGTGCCACTGCACCTGGCTCTACTGAAGTTATTTTCGTAGTTATGCCTAGGGAATAGGGAACCATAAAGGATTTTTTTTCTTTTTTTTTTGAGACAACAGTCTCAAGCTATTGCTTGACGGGGAGGGTGCCATGGCATCATAGCTCACAGCAACCTCCAACTCAGGTGCAAGCGATCCTCTTGCCTCAGTTTTTCTATTTTTAAATAGAGAAAAATGAGTAGTTGAGAAAAGAGTGATGCCACAGCACTCTACCGAGGCCAGCAAAGTGAGACTTTGTCTCAATAAATAAATAAAAACCCAGTCTACTGATGTTACTAGTTTTTGAGAGGTCTCCCTATGTTGTCCTAGGCTCAGGAAGTTCTTCCCCTGGCTTGGTGCCTGTACTCAGTGGCTAGCATGCCAGCCACATACACTGGGTCTGGTAGGTTTGGGGTCTCACTTTTGCTCAGGCTGGTCTCCAACTGGTGAGCTCAAGCAGTGCACCTGCCTCAGGCTCCCAGAGTGCTAGGATTACAGGCCTGAGCCACTGCGCCTGGCCCATAAAGGATTTTTTGAGCAGAAGAATAATGTTATCATAGTTGTAGATTAGGAAAATAACTCATGGCAACAGTGTGGTAAGTAGTTTAAACCGAAGGTGGAGGGACCTTCACTCTGGCTTCACTCTGAAGGTCATTTTGATAGGTTCGGTGTCTGTAGCTCAGCAGCTAGGGCGCCAGCCACATACACCAGAGCTGGTGGGTTCGAAACCAGGCCGGGCCTGCCAAACAACAATGACAACTACAACCAAAAAAAGAAAAAATAAGGTGGCGCCTGTGGCTCAGTGGGCAGGGCGCCGGCCCCATTTGCCAAGGGGGGTAGGTTCAAACTCGGCCCCGGCCTAATTGCAACAAAAAAATAGCCAGACTTTGTGGCAGGCACCTGTAGTCCCAGCTATTTGGGAGGCTGAGGCAAGGGAATATCTGGAGCCCAGGAGTTGGAGGTTGCTGAGAGCTGTGATGCCATAGCACTCTTAATGAAGGCAACATAGTATGACTGTCTCAAAAAAAAAAAAAAAAAAAAAGGAAAAAGTTATTTCAATAGATGAAGCAAGCCATGATACAAGATTAGTTTTCCTATCTGTAAAATAGTAATAATACTCCTTGTTCTAGCCATTTTATTGTGTTATTATGAGGATCCAGTAGGAAAATAAAGTGAATGTGCTTTGACACCATAAATGTCACAATATGTAAGAAGTGAACTGTAGCTTATAATAATTCTGAGTAGTGATGGTAATTTTTCTGTTGCAGGAGGAAATTCCTTGGAGGTATAGTGAGTTGAATCATCTCCCTGGCTGCTGTTCTCAGTAGCTTTGGAATGAACCCCTCATGCTGTCTGATGCCTGTGGGTTCCAATAGAAGAACATGAGCTAGACTGTGATACTTAAATGCTGACCTCAGTGGGGTCCACTGTTTTTTGATTTTTTTCTTTTGGAATTACCCTTCCTTAAGGTGGGAAAGAATCTTGAAAACTAGGGAAAGAAACTACTAGAAAAAGAGTTTGCTGGTAGTTATAAAAATTCCTGGGTTCTCCTGGGAGTATATGTCTAACTATGTTCCTGAAGCTGTCACTCTTTCTTCTTCAGGGGATGTTGGAAATTATTATTATGGACAAGGCCACCCAATGAAGCCTCACCGAATCCGCATGACTCACAATTTGCTACTTAACTATGGTCTCTACAGAAAAATGGAAATTTATGTGAGTTACTGGGAGTGCTACTGCTCCCTAACCTCATCAGTTCTGATTCCCCATATGCCACTCATTATCTCGTTTTCTCAACTACTCATTCATTCATCCATCAAATGTGTTGTGTTGCTGTTATGTGGTAGACACTGTAAATGACAAAGATTCTGTTTTTAAGGTGTTCACTCCAGTGCTGGAGACCCACATGTAAATGAATAAATTATAGTGTATACATTAAACAATTTAAAAATGTACAAGGCTAGGCACAGTGGCCTTGAATGGTTGAGGTTGGAAGATTGCTTGAGGCCAGGAGTTTGAGACCAACCTGAGCAAGACTGAGACACCATCTTTGCTAAAAATAAAAAATTAGTTGGGTGTGGTGGTTTGTGCCTATAGTCCCAGCTATTCAGGAGGTCAAAGCAGGAGGATCGATTAGGCTGAGGAGTTTGAGGTTGTGGTGAGCTATGATGATAACACTGCACTCTATCCCAAGCAACAGAATGAGACCCTGTCTCAAAACAAATAAACAAAAAATGTACAAGATTTCAGCATCTGGCTTGGCACCTGTAGCACAGTGGTTATAGCGCCAGCCACCTACACCTAGGGTGGTGGGTTTGAACCCGGCCTGTGCCTGCTAAACAACAATGAAAACAACAAAAAATAGCCAGGCACTGTGGTGGGCGCCTGTTGTCCCAGCTACTTAGGAGGCTGAGGGAAGAGAATTGCTTAAGCCCAAGAGTTTGAGGTTGCTGTGACTCCACAGCATTGTCTGGGATATCTGCCCTTGTTCTTTTTTTTTTTTTTTAATTTCCCTGCTTATTTTTTATTTTTATTTTTTTATTTTTATTTCCTTGCTTATTTTTTATTTTTATTTGTTTTCTTTGTTTTCTTTTTTTTTTTGAGACAGAGCCTCAAGCTGTCACCATAGGTAGAGTGCTGTAGCATCACAGCTCACAGCAACCTCCAACTCCTGGGCTCAAGCGAGTCTCCTGCCTCTGCCTCCCAAGTAGGTGGGACTACAGGCACCCGCCACAATGCCTGGCTATTTTTTGGTTGCAGCTGTCATTGTTGTTTGGCAGGCCTGGGCTGGATTTGAACCCACCAGCTCGGGTATATGTGGCTGGCGCTTTAGCCGCTTGAGCCACAGGTGCCGAGCCCTATTTATTTTTTTGTTGAGAGAGTCCCACCCTATGCCCTGAACAGAGTATAGTGGCGTCGTAGTTCACTACAACCTCAGAGTTAGGCTGTGGGCACCCGCTGCCTCAGCCTCCGGAAGCTGCTGGGATTATAGGCGCCTAGCTGGGTTTTTCCATTTTTTTTAGGAGTTAGGGTCTCTCACTGGGGCAAGTCTCAGGAACTCCTGAGCTCAAGCAGTTCTCCCTCCTCAGCCCCCCACAGTGCTGGGATTACTGACATTGCCCTTATTCTTTTGTATGTTTTAGAATCAATTTAATTTCACAAACAAATCTACAGGGATTTTTGTTGAAATTTCACTGAATCTATACATCATCTTGGGGAGAATTAATATCTTGAGAATGTAAGTCTTCAAATCCATAAACATGATATATCTCCATTTATTTAGGTCTTTTAAATGTCTCGCAGAAAGATTTCCTTTAGCATCTTTGCTGTGAAAATATATGTACAGAAAATTACATAAAATAAATGTAATTTAACAACTTGATACAAAGTAAATACCAACTAGTTCAAGAAATAAAGCATTGCCAGTGCTTTAGAAACCTATGTATATCCCTTTGTGATTAGTTTCCTCCCTACCCAAGAAGTAACTAGAATCTTGACCTTTCTGTTAATTTCTTCATTGCTTTTCTCATAATTTAACTACCTAATATACATCCCGAAACAAGATAGTTTAATTTTGTCAAATTTGATGTGAATAGAATTATACAATATACATTTTTTTGTGGGTGGAATACTGTGTACCACAATTTATCCATTATACTGTTCATAGGCATTTGAGATTTGGCTGTCAATAACGTTTTTATTTTCTCCATAAGGTAATTCACATCTTTTATATTATTCTAAGTAATTAATTTTTTTTTTAAATTTATTTTTTAATTTATTTTTTATTTTTTATTTTTTAGAGACAGTCTCATTTTATCACCCTTGGTAGAATGCCATGGCATCACAGCTCATAGCAACCTCCAGCTCCTGGGCTTGGGTGATTCTCTTGCCTCAGCCTCCCGAGTAGCTGGGACTACAGGCGCCCGCCACAAGGCCCAGCTATTTTTTTGTTGCAGTTTGGCCCGGGTGGGGTCTGAACCCACCACCCTCAGTATATGGGGCCGGCGCCCTACTCACTGAGCCACAGGTGCCACCCCTAAGTAATTCATTTTTTAATGCTATTGTAAATTTTATGTTTTTAAGTTTTTGTTTTCAATTTCTTTTTTTTTTTTTCTTGAGACAGAGTGTTACTTTGTTGCCCTCAGTAGAGTGCTGTGATGTCACAGCTCACAGCAACCTTTAGCTTTTGGGCTTAGGCTATTCTCTTGCCTCAGCCTCCCTAGTAGCTGGGACTATAGGTGCCTGCCACAACGCCCGGCTATTTTTTGTTGCAGTTTGGCCAGGGCCAGGTTCTAACCCACCACCCTCGTTGTATGGGGCCAGTGTCCTACTCACTGAGCCACAGGCACTGCCCTCAATTTCTTATTGTTATATAGAAATTCAGTGTAGTTCTTTTTAATTTAAAATATATTCCAGGTCTCTGTGGATCTGATTCTGCGGTTTGTTGTTTCTATGGGCTCTTACTCCTGATGCTTTGTTTCCTGTAGTTCCTGATTTTTGACTGTGAGGTCAATGCAGTAGTCTCCTTCATCCAAAGAGGATATGTTTCAGGCCTCCCTGGTGGATACCCGAAACCAGGGCTAGTACTGTACCCTGTATATGTAGTATACTGAGGGTGCCAAAAATACGTGTACACATTTTAAGAGATCTTGTTGGGGACCAGGTGCAGTGGCTCACGCCTATAATCCTAGCACTCTGCGAGGCCAAGGCAGGTGGATTCCTTGAGCTCAGGAGTTTGAGACCAGCTTGAGCAAGAGAGAGACTCTTTCTACTAACAGTAGAAAAAATTAACCAGACATTGTGGCAGGCTCCTGTAGTCCCAGCTGCTCAGGATGCTGAGGCAGAAGGACCACTTGAACCTCAGCGTTTGAGGTTGCTTTGAGCTCATTTGATGCACTGGTAGTCTAGTCTGGATAACAGAGTAAGATTTTGTCGCAAAAAAAAAAAAGTCTTGTTGGAAGTGATATCAGTAATTCCCCCCAAAGCATATGAATTGCAGGTAAAATGTATGTGCATGACATGTCTAGGTACACCTGACTAGTAATAGTACCTTCAATTCAACTTTGAAAACGAATGCGCAATCTCTTAAAATGTGTACACATTTTTTAGCACCCTCTGTGTTACGTTTTTTCTTATATCTGATAAAGTTTAATTTATAAATCAGGCACAGTAAGAGATTAAGAATAGTTAATAATACAATGGAAAAATTGTGACAATATATTGTTTTTGTTTTTTTGAGACAGAGTCTCACTATGTCGCACTTAGTAGAGTGCCTTGACGTCACAGCTCACAGCAACCTCAAACTCTTGGGCTTAAGCCTTGAGAGTAGCTGGAACTACAGGTGCCTGCCACATGCTTGGCTATTTTTTTGTTGTTGTTGCAGTTGTCATTGTTGTTTAGTTGGCTCAGCCGGGTTTGAACCCACCTGTCTGGGTGTATGTGGCTGGCACTGTAACCACTGTGCTAGGGGTCCCGAGCCTGTTTCTGTTTTTTGTTTGTTTTTTTTTTTGAGACAGCATCTCACTTTGTCCCCCTCTGCTCCCAGCAACCTCAAACTCTTGAGCTTAAGTGATTCTCTTACTTCAGCCTTCCAAGTAATTGGGACTACAGGAACCTGCCACAACACCCAGCTAATTTTTGAGATGGGGTCTTGTTCTGGCTCGGGCTGGTCTCGAACTCCTGAGCTCAGACAATCCACCTGTCTCGGCCTCCCAGAGTGTTAGGATTACAAGCGTGAGCCACTGTGCCTGGCCAGCAATATGTTGTTTACAGTTTCACATTTAGAAGATTTATTCATGTCATAGATCTTAGCAGCTTTAGTGTATGATTTTTTTTCTTTTTCTTACTTAGTTGAGAATTTTCTTTTCAATTAAATGAAGTACTTTACAGCTTCTCTTGGCATATCAAAATTGCCCCATCACTAATCTTGTGCTTTGGGGCCATTATTAAATAAAATAATTGGTGGCTCCTGTGGCTCAAAGAAGTAGGGCACCAGCCCCATACATTGGAGGTGGTGGGTTCAAACCCAGCCCTGGCCAAAACCTGCAAAAAAAAAAAAAAGAAAAAAAGAAAAAAATAATAATAAAATAAAATAATTGTTCCTGGAACTCAAAACTGTACAATACCTTGACTGGTGATCTAAGTGAACAGGTGGGTAGTGTATATAGCATGGATACTCTGGACAAAGGAATGATTCATATTCTGAGTAGGACAGAGCTAGATGGCTCCAGATTTCATCATGCTACTCAGAATAGCTTTTAAAACTTACAAATTATTTATTTCTAGAATTTTCCATTTAATATTTTCAGACTATGGTTAATTGTGGGTGATTGCAACTGTGGAAATGGAAACTGCACAGAGAGAGGACTACTGTGTCTTTTTCTTTTTTTGAGATAGAGTCTCACTTGGTGGCCCTTTAGGTAGAATGCCATGGCATTATAGCTCACAGCAACCTCAAACTCGTTTTTGTTTTGTTTTTTTAAGTTTTTTTTTTTTTAACTTCAAATTAATATGAGGATACAAATTTTTAGGTTATATTGTTGTCACTTTCTTTTTTTATTTTTTTTGCAGTTTTGGCTGGGGCTGGGTTTGAACCTCCCACCGCTGGTACATGGGGCCAGCACCCTACTCACTGAGCCACAGGCACTACCCAGCAACCTCAAACGCTTGGGCTTAAGTGATTCTTTTTCCTCAGTTTCCCGAGTAGCTAGGACTGTAGGCACCCACCACAACGCTTTGCTATTTTTAGAGATGGGGGGGTGTTCTCTCCCTGGCTCAGGCTGGTCTCAAACTCCTGAGCTAAGGCAATCCATCCACCTCGACCTCCCAGAGTGCTAGGATTACAGGTATGAGCCACTGTGCCTGGCCCCCATCTTGACTTTTCAGTTGCAGCCTAAAGGTTGAGCAGAGGGTTTGAAGAGAATAGTATTCTAGGTCAGAGCATGTGCCAAGAGGCCTAAAGGTGAGAGAGATTGCCCTTAGGGAATTGCAAGTAAAATTGCAAGTAAAATAATGCTTGGCAGATTGGTACAGTGGGTGAAATAAATTCAGCCCTTCAAACATGATTTGTTTAACCCACAAAGTATTTTAAGAACTTTATGTTAATGCCCAGCCTTTGAAAAAGTGAAATTTGACTGGCAAGGATCTGGCTATTGGGCCCAAATTCCCTTGTGGCAGTAATGAGCTAGAGCTATGTAAATAAAGGCTGTCCCTTTGCACTGCTTTTTTTTTTTTTTTTTTTTTTTCAGTTTTTGGCTGGGGCTGGGTATGCTGGGTATGAACCTGCCACTGCTGGCATATGGGGCCAGCGCCCTACTCCTTTGAGCCACAGGTGCTGCCCCATGCACTGCTATTTTATTTTAAGCACCAAGTTAGCTAAACTGCCTGGCCCTTATAGGCATGGGTTTATTTTTTACCAGAAGATGTGAGATGGTTTTGTTTTTTGAGACAGAGTTTTACTCTGTCACCCTGGCTAGAGTGCTGTGTAATCATCATAAGCTCATAGCAACCTCAAACTCTTGGGCTCAAGCAATCCTTTTTTTTTTTTTTTTGAGACAGAGCCTCAAAATGTCGCTCTGGGTAGAGTACTGTAGCATCACAGCTCACAGCAACCTCCATCTCCTGGGCTCAAGTGATTCTCCTGCCTCCGCCTCCCAAGTAGCTGGGATTGTAGGTGCCGGCCACAATGCCTGACTGTTTTTTTTTTTTTGTTTGTTTGTTTTTTGAGACAGAGTCTTACTTACTATTACTGGTAACCCTCGGTAGAGTGCTATGGCGTCATGGCTCACAGCAACCTCCAAATCCGTGGGTTTAGGCAATTCTCTTGCCTCAGCCTCTCGAGTAGCTAGGACTACAGGCGCCCACCACAATACCCGACTATTTTTTTGTTGCAGTTTGGCCGGGGCTGGATTTGAACCCGCCACTCTCGGTATATGGGGCCGGCACCTTACCCACTGAGCCACAGGCACCGCCCCTGGCTATTTCTTTTTTTTTTTTTTTTTTTAAAGGAATTAAAATTAAATTTATTGAGGCACTATTATGTGCCAGGTTAGGTGATAGAGATATAGCAATAAACAAGATACAACTGTTGTCGAGTCCAGTGGGAGATATAACCAACCAAAGAGGTTATTATAATGCAACCTAG
>CAUYPK010029323.1:0-40429 GCA_963574355.1 Loris lydekkerianus
TATACCCAGAAGACCAAAAATCACAATATAACAAAGACATCTGTACCAGAATGTTTATTGCAGCCCAATTCATAATTGCTAAGTCATGGAAGAAGCCCAAGTGCCCATTGACCCACGAATGGACTAGCAAATTGTGGTACATGTACACCATGAAATACTATGCAGCCTTAAAGAAAGATGGAGACTTTGCCTCTTTCATGTTTACATGGATGGAGCTGGAACATATTCTTCTTAGCAAAGTATCTCATGAATGGAAGAAAAAGTATCCAATGTACTCAGCCCTACTATGAAGCTAAATTACAGCTTTCACATGAAGGCTATAACACAACTATAGCACAAGACTATGGGGAAAGGGCCAAGGAAGGGGAAGGAAGGGGGGAGGTTTTGGTGGAGGGAGGGCAATGGGTGGGGCCACATCTATGGTGCATCTTAGAATGGGTACAGGCAATTGCACTAATGCACACAGCTACGATTTAACAATAATAAAAAAAAAAGAATTAGTCATAATAGCAAACAAGAGGAAGCAATCTAAATGGGCATAAAATGATGAATGAATAAACAAAAGATGATATATCCATGGAATGAAACATTATTTGCTCATAAAAATAAATGATGTATTAACTAACACATGCTACAGTATGGATGAACCTTGACAACGTTATGCTAAGTCAAGGAGATCAGATGCTAAAGGTCATATGTTGCATGATTCCATTTATATGAAATGATCATAATAAGCAAATCTATAGAAAAAATACATTAGTGAGCCCCAGGAACAGGGAGGGGAGGAAAATGAGGAGAGATGACTAACAGGCATGAGATTTCTTTGGGGGATAAAGGAAATTATTCTAAAATTAGACGATGGTAGGGTTGCACATCTCACAAATTGAATCTTCTAAAAGCCACTGAATTGTATTCTTTAACATGGTGAATTCTGTGGTGTATGAATTAAATCTCAATTTAAAAAGTAAAAAGAATAATGATTCATATTTTATAATTCTATCACATTTCTTTTCACTTTTCAACTTCTTTGGAATTTGGTTGCATCTTATAACTGATTACATATTAATATTGTTGGCAGCCAAGCACTGCGCCAAATGCTTTATATACATTACCAACTTAATTTTTATGACAACTCTATGAGCTAGGTGCTATTATTATCCCATTTTGTAAACAAAGAAATAGAAGTACAGAATGCTGGAGCAACTTGTCTAAGACCACTCAGCTAGTATGTATTAATTCCTTCCAGGTTGTTGGTCCAGAGTATGTGCTCCTAACCATTTGGTGTCATGGCCTCTTACCCGTAACAAGCTGTGAGTGCAAGTCAGTTGAACAGTCTTCAAGGTTCCCCAAAGCAAATTTGGCCAAGAGAGTAACTAAAGTCAATGGTCTTGGAATGGCTTAGTGATAAAAACACAACTTGGAAGTTTGACTCATTCATCAAAACATTTTTTGGCTACCTCTAAGGGGTTTCACAGTCTAGACCTTCATTTACTGAGCTCAGGTAACAGAGAATATTCTCTTTCTATTTGGCTTACAGGCAAGTACAAGGAGCTGGAGATTTAGTCTAGACTCATTTCCTCCCAGCTGACTGCAGAAATTGACCTCCCTCTTTTGTGAAGAGTCTGAGTGATGGGCAGGCTCAGCTAGGTTCAAGCATGAGGCTGGAGGGATGAGGTACCTTTACTCACATGTGAAGTGTATAGAGCCAGGAGGAAAGCCACCAGAAGTCATTCCAGGAAAGAATGCAGTCAGATCTGGGACAAATGTTCCACCTCCCTGTCACCTGATATCCAGTTTTACTGATTGAATATAAGATAAATCATGAGAAGATTAGAAGGATTCCTGAGGATTCAGAGGTATCCAGCATGCACAGGCCAAAGAGAAGAAATAGACTGTGTCACTACCAAGAAACTGTAGGCAGAGGGAAAGGAAAGCCAAGCCCAGCCTGCCCCATGCTGACAATGCTCTTGTCATACTCAGCCCTGCTGAGTCCCCTCAGACACCAGGTGCCTGTTCAGAATGGCTGGGAAAACCCAGACTGATCCTGATTGCTTCCAACAAGCTGGCCCCTGATCCCGGAAGCCAGAAGGGAGTGGAGGTTGGACTCAGAGGCCTCCGCTGCCTTTCCAGATCCTCTTACAAAAGCTTCAGTAGCATTTTCCAGCCATGGGTGATAGTAGCTCCACCCTCCAGCTGAGGCTTTGGAGCCAAACTGGGTCGTAAGTGACCACTAGTGAGTCAGGACACTGGATCTGGATTGCCATACAACATCGCCATACAACAGAAAGACAGGTGGACAGAGAAGGTACCTGGAATCCTCATCCTTTACTTCTGCTTTTCTTCCTAAATCTTTATTTGGAAGTAATTTCAAACTTAAAAAAAAGTTTTCATTTCCTCCCAGCTGACTGCAGAAATTAACCTCCCTCTCTTGTGAAGAGTCTGAGTGATGGACAGGCTCAGCTAGGTTCAAGCATGAGGCTGGAGGGATGAGGTGCCTTTTACTCATATGTGAAGTGTATAGAGCCAGGGGGGAAGCTGGCTCTATTCTCACTAGCATGCTGAGAGAATAGAGCCAGCTTTATTTGTAATTTCTATCTCCATGAATGCTTAAAACCAAACTGTAATCTGGAGGCCTCAGGAGCATTTTCTCATTTTTGGCTTGTCTGATGTTTCTCTGTGATAAGATTCAGGTTATATATTCTTGGTCACAACACTGTATAGATGATAGGTGATGTTATGTCTGGGTATCACACCTGGATGCACAACACATCTATCTGTCCCTTAATGGTGATGTTGTTTTACCTGATTTCTCCACGATATAATTGCTGTATTGTAGCAGCCCTGATAGCCCAAGGCTAGGAGGAGTGAGAGTCATAAAAAATACCTGTATAGCTTAATAATGGAAGACCTTGGTGAAAAGGGCATGGAGAGGGATTTAGCTCTCCTAACAAGCAAGAGAGCTCACAAGATGAGAGCAGTGGTAAACTGGCAGTCTCTACACCTGTGGTGTTGAGAGGCACGAGATCCGCCTTATATTAGGCTGGAGGAGATGGCAGTCAGGAGCGTGCGAATTCTATCACAGACCCGCTTACTCTGACTCTGTCTCCTGTCCTACCTGCAGAATGCCAGCATGGCTTCTCTCTGCTGAAGATTACCAAGCTTTACTAAAGACTAAGATCTATCTATTTAAGACTGCTTTACTCTAAGACACTCTCTCTCTCCCCTGCTAAAGTAGATAGCCCTCAGGCACCTAAGAGAAATTGTTCCTGAGCAAGGTAGCTTAGTGGTCCACGTCGGAACCTAGTTAAGCCGGCCTGAGACCTGGCCAGTCCTGGGCACTGACAAGCGGGGGCAGCAGTGGGCTGTGACACTGCATATTTCCCCCTTCCCCACAACTAATGAGCAGTCAGTGGAAAGACAATTTAAGACTATACAAATACCCTGCTTCTCATCAAAATTTCCCTATAGAGTTAGCCCTTACTAAGCTTTTCTGACTTTCTCTGGAGCTAAATGAGTACCACTGGTGCCACCTATGGAACTGCCAGCACACAGCTACAAGGGGAATGATCTGCGAACCTTGTCAGTTCTGTCCTTTGTCTGGTGTCTAGGTGTTATTTCAGCCTCAGACACTTTGAAAGTACCTGACTCACACTACCTGAGTTCTGGTCTGGACACTGCCATTAACTCATGAGGAACCCTGGACAATTCCTTCTCAAGACTTTAGAGTCCTCAGTAAAATGGGAGATCGAATGACAAAGACTTGAGTTACACATTCATTCAACTAATATTTGCTGAGCAATTATAAGAACTAGGGTCTAGTCAAGATTTCTGCTCTCAGGGAAGAGGGGTGACTCAGATAATGAACAATAAAACAAGTGAGGGAAAAAGATAAATGTAAGTAGTTCATAGTAGTAAGGGCTAATGATGATAATGAAACAGGATTGTCAGAAATGGTGCCTAGGGTCTACTTTAGATTGTGCAGTTAGGAAAAGCTCACCAAGGAGAGGGTGGTTTGAGTGAAAACATAAAGGATGACATGGAGCCAACCCCAACATTGAGAAGTATGGAGGATAGAGCCTTCCAGGCAGAGGGAAAGGATTTGAGGATGATTAGGTATTTGGTACTTTCTACTTACATATCTATAGTTCTTTGAGGGAGTCAGGACAGGGACAGGAAACTTCCAGGTGTCTCTGAAGCAGAGTAAGAGAAGAATAAGAGAGAGGTATGTTCTCTGGCACAAGAGGGAGGGATTCTAGAGGTAATGAAGTGATTTTTAAAAGATGAGCTACGATTTAGAAAGGTAAGCCAAGGCTGGGCACCATGGCTCACACCTGTAATCCTAGCACTCTGGGAGGCTGAGACAGGTGGATTGCTTGAGCTCACGAGTTCAAGACCAGCCTGAGCAAGTACAAGACCCCATCTCTACTAAAAATGAAAAACTGAGGCAAGAGGATTGCTTGAGCCCAAGAGTTGGAGGTTGCTGTGAAGTATAACACCACAGCATTCTACAGCTTGAGACCCTCTCTCAAAAAAAAAAAGAAAGAAAGAAAGAAAGAAAGAAAAAGAAAGAAAGAAAGAAAGAAAGAAAGAAAGAAAGAAAGAAAGAAAGAAAGAAAGAAAGAAAGAAAGAAAGACAGCCCACATAGGAAAGGAGGAAAATGGGGAGCATACTGGAGTCATTGGCTATGGCAATTCTGAAATGCAAATGAGCAATATTTTGAGGGCCCCTTAGTCTTGGGTAGGAATTATTCATTATTTTCTGATTCTGATTCCGGAGGGTAGCTCCCTTGTCCTTGTTCTTCTTATCCCTCAGTTCCACCCTCTAAGACAGTGGTTCTCAACCTTCCTAATGCCACGGCCCTTTGATACAGTTCCTGTGTGTCGAGACTCACAGGTTGAGAACTGCTGCTCTAAGAGCTTCTACCTTTTCAGTGTCCCAGTTGATATGAGGGTTGAGGAATAAACCTCTTTCAGGACGAAGAAGCTTTCTCAACCCATTCTCTATCATAGATGCTTAGAATCACAAGAGTCATTTATAGTCTTGAGAAAATGCTTCAGAGGCCTCCAGATTACAGTTTGGTTTTATGCATTCATGGAGACAGAAATTACAGGTAAAATTATAAATCAACACATGGAAGGTATACATTGGGCAAAAAAGGGCAGGACATCTCCAAGCAGGAACTTATAAGTCATAGGTGGGTTTTAGGGATTCTTTAGCTGACAATTGGTTAAAAGAGTTAAGCTTTGTCTAAAGACCCAGAGTCAGTGGAAAAGAATGCTTGAGTTAAGATAGGGATCTGCTAGGATGCTTGAGTTAAGATAAGGGGGTCTTCTACCTCTCAAGTGATACTGTATCAGAACCAGGTTGGGAAGTAAACCACATAATATTAAGTTAATAAAACCTGTTTAGGAAGATTTTATGTTTGTAGGTGTGACTTACCAGGCCTCCTAGAAAGGAGTTTTGGCAAAAGAAAAAAGCTAAAGTTAGTCCTCTTGAGAACTGCAGTAGTCTTCTCTTATCCACAGTAGATACGAAGTGTCCACAAAGTTCATGTGCGATTTAAAATAGTTGAGTATTCGAAGACCCTCAGAGGATACCTGAAAACATGATGGTACTGAACCCAATGTACTACCCAAGTACACGTATACCTATGATAAAGTTTAATTTGCAAATTAGGCACAATAAGAGAATAACAACTGAAGCTACAGAAAGTGAAACTGTGGATAAAGAAAGACTACTGTTGTTCTCAAGTCTCTCTCTCTCTCTCTCTCTCTCTCTCTCTCTCTCTCTCTTTCTTCTTTCTTTCTCCCCACAGACTTTGGTGGAAAAGCCACATCCTTAGAAATTTTTCCTTCAATCACATACAGCTAAAAGATTTTACCAGACATTATATTCTGTTTTATATTTTTATTTTTTATTGTTTTCATTCTGTTGCCCCAAGCTTGAGTGCTTTGGAGTTAACCTAGTTCACAACTTCAAACTCCTGGGTTCAAGCAATCCTCCTGTCTCAGCCTCCCGAGTAGCTGGAACTATAGGCACCTGACACAAAGCATGGCTAATGTTTTTATTTTTAGTAAAGATGAGGTCTCACTTTTGCTCAGGCTGGTCTCAAACTCCTGAACTCAAGCAATCCTCCTGCCTTGATATCCAGAGAGCTAAGATGACAGGAATGCGCCACCATGCCCAGCTGCATTATACTCTTAATTTGACATTTTCCCTAAAGTACTTTAATCTGTTTTAAAGTTTAAACAATGACTCTTACGGCCTTAATTTTAATTTGATCCTTGCCTCAAGGCTAAATTTTAATGGACCATCACTATTCAAACTCTTGATTTTATCTTTTAGTCTTCAGGGTCAAGAAGCAATTACCTCTTCAAAACCCTAAATCTTTGAATTTTTGAATGCTCTCATTTCTATTACTCCTGTGTAAAAGCTAGAGAATTCTTCTCTGAAGCCTTTTCTTTCTTGAAATGTTTTTTCTGTTGAAATATTTTGATAAACAGAATATCAACCAACATACGCTACCGATGTTCTATTTTCCAAGCTCCTCCACTACTGAAATTAATTAAGTATTTGATTTTCCTTTCAAGTTATCATAGATTATAATTCGGCCAAATGTTTTTTCCACTGCATAACATGAATACTATCTTTCTAGTCACCACTATCAGTTTCCTTACTACCCACCTGCTAAGTCAATGCCTTGGATCTTAGTGTTTTGTTATTGTTTGATTGTTTTTCCCCAAAGAAACTCCAAGTACTGGGTGCCATAGGCTAGTTTATGCTGCAGTAATGAATCATCCACAATTCTCATTGATTAATCGAAAGTTAAGTTCTCATTAATGCAAAATCTGCTGCAGATATGGGCAATTCTGCAAAGCACATATTCTACATGTAAAGAGAGAAAATGAAGAATCAATCATCAAGTAAGGGCTTTTAAAATTTTCAACCTAGAAATGACCTACATCACTTCCATTAACATCTCATTGGCCAAGTCAAGTTTCATAGACATCTAAAATAAAGGGTGTCAGGTAGTGCAGTCCTTCCATGCACAGAGAAGGGGGAAAGCTCTAGAAGCACTGGAAGGCAATAACATTCACCTCTGCCCCTCTCCTGTTTGTAGGATCTTCTCTTTGTCTTTAGTGTTCTAAACTTTCATTACAATTTATTTATTTTTCATTCTTCCTTAAGGTGTATTTTGGTCATCTTTTTTTTTTTTTTTTTTTTTGAGACAGAGTCTCACTTTGTTGACTTCCGTAGAGTGCTATGGCATCACAGATCACAGCAACCTCAAATTCTTGGGCTCTAGTGATTCTCTTGCCTCAGCCTCCCAAGTAGCTGGGACTACAGGTGCCCACCATGACGCCCAGCTATTTTTAGAGACAGGGTCTTGCTCTTGCTCAGACTAGTCTCAGAACTCCTGAGCTCAGGCAATCCACCCACCTTGGCCTCTTGTATCTATGAATTCCTATCATTCATCACTTCTGGATAGCTCTCAGCCATTTTCTCTTCAAATGTTCTCAATTGTCTCCTGGTATTTTTAGTTTCTTTAAACGAGGATACAAATACGTTTCATACTTTTCAATTGATTTATAGGTCTTTTGAGTTCCATAGGAAACCTATAGGTTTCTCCTCCATCTCACTTTTTTTCCACTTGCAATGTAAACCATGTTATTTGTCCTACCAGTTCTAATAGGCTGGATTTTGCTGTATTCTCTGCATTTCCTGTCAATTGGAAGTTAATCTGTAAACTGGTAGATGTAGAGGCTTGATTAGCTTTAGATTCTATTTATGAATCCTTCATAGGTGATGTTGTGTTCTTTAATCAGGAGCCACATAATGCCTGGGCTTTCTTTTGGTGATGTGAGCAGCTGTGGCTGGTCATTGCCCAGATTCATTAATTCATGAAGGGTTGAAAAATGGTGAAATTCCAAATCTATTTATCCTTCTTCAAGTATTGTGGAACACTTCTAAAAGAGAAACTTCCCCTCATCAATTATGTGGTTACTTAGAAATTCAGCTAATATAGGAAATGAAGGATGAATGCTTCATTAATCTAGGTAATAAATATTAAAAGTCACAGAGACACTGCCCTTGCAGAACCTTTGCCATGAAGTCAGTGTCAGTGGGCCACACCACACTTGGGAACCACTGGAACAAACGAGGAGCCCTAAGTAAGAATAACTGCTTCCACCTGCCTCAGGCGTTAGCCCTTAGGCCTGGGCAAGACTGCAGCTGTCTGTTCATGTTGACACACATAGAGCAGATCTCTACTTCTTTAATGCTAAGTAAAGTTTGGCCTCAGCAGGTCTTACAGACTTCTGGTAAAGGTGGAGGCCACAGACAGCAATTTCCAAAAAATCTCAGGAATATCCTCCCATCCTAGTGCACAAATAAAGCACTATTTTTGGAATATTGGTTGGAGTATAGGCTCAGCTGCTGTAAACAATAAAAGATCCCCACAATAAGTGGATTTAAAAAATAGAAATGTATTCCTTTCTCAGGTAATAGTCCAAAGAAGTAAGCAGGCAGTTCAAAGCAGGCAGTTGTCTCTACTCCATGAGATTGCCAAAAATCCTAGGCTTTTTCTAGGCTTGTTCACTATTCTCTGGGATGTTACCCCTGTCTGCATGATAGAAGCTTGATGACCAATAGCGGAACTGTTCCTATCTGGAGATGGAGGTAGGGAGGGAAGACCTGGAGGACACGCAATTTCATGCAAAATGTGCCCTGGAGGTTGTACATGATTGCTTCTCATAATCTCTTGGCTAGAACTTATTTAAAAGACAAGATCCAGCCAGGCACGGGGGCTCACTCCTGTAATCCTAGCACTCTGGGAAGCTGAGGCGATTGGATTGCTTGAGCTCAAGAGTTCGAGACCAGCCTGAGCAAAAGCCAGACCCGGTCTCTCCTAAAATAGAAAAACTGAGGCAAGAGGATCACTTGAGCTTAGGAGTTGGAGGTTGCTGTGAGCTATAATGCCATGGCACTCTACCCAGGGCAATAGCTTGAGACTCTGTCTCAAAAAAAAGAAAAATAAATAAATAAATAAAAATTTTAAAAAAAATGACAAAATCCAGACGTAAAGGAGGCTAGGAAAAGGCAGGGGGAGGGTTTATTACTAAAATTAATATGAAAGTAAGTATTGGCAACAATTTGTCTGTGGTACAATTGGAAAGCTGCCCCTAGGGACTGGTTACGTGTATATACCCTCTCATTTCAAACCATATCCTGTGCAAGGGCTTTAGGAGTGATGTCTGTAGGACATGATTCTCCCCTACAACCTTTGCATAGCTCCAGGGCCCATGAATGAGAGCTCTTCCCAGAGACCAGGCATTTTTATTCTAGGAGATCTTACATTAAACATGAAAATGCATTTATAGCCTAGAGTAAATATAGTTTTTACTGTAAAATTTTGAAATCTTTTTTTTATAATTTTGCTTTTATAATTATTTGACTAAGAGTAATTCACTTAATTTACACTGAGCTCAGGTTTCTTGACAAGCATCTTGTATATATAGAATTTTTTATGAAGAAATACTAATCTAGAAATTATTCTCAAGTGTAATAAAATTATAAAACTTTATGAATTATAAAATTAAGAATGTTTAACACAATAGTATAGTTTGTAGACATTAAATTAGACATTTATGTATATTTTGTCACTTACAAATTTACATTTTTTCAGGACTTATTTTTATAAATCCTTGAAAAGCTCTCAAACCCTAGATACTATTCCCATGTTGCCTTATAGATAAAATCCATGTGGAAGAAGAAGAGTTCAGGATGCAGGCCTTCCTCTGAGGGCAGGACTTGCTCTGGGGAATGGGCTTAGCTAGCAGCTTATCATGGAACCTAAGGAGTGAGGAGGAGAGAGGCCCTGTGTCCTTAGGACTTAGGGAAGGATTAGTACTCATAAAATTAATAAGGACAAAACAAAGCAGAAAGTCAGAGCAAGCAGAGAAAGGGTTCAAGTTTTGGGCCAGACTGGGAAGGGGTGAAAGGTCAGAGAAGATGTCCAGGTCTCAAATCATTCAAACTGGCAAATATCTTTCCTTGAAACAAATTTCCTTGGCTTCTCCACATCCCCCTATTTTCTTCCCTGGCTGTTGAGATGGGGAGTATCAGAGGAAGAATATGTTAAAGAGGCCTGGGAGTTTCAGGTGACACTGAGACATCCAAGTGGGAAGTATCCCGATAGACCACAGAATTATGTGGGTCTGGCACTCAGAAGAGTAGGTCTGTGACTTTTACCAGATTCTTCAAACATCAGAGTATTTAGTTCCAAGTACTAGAAGCCAATTCTGGCTAACTTAAGCAGAAAATGAATTTATTAAATGGTTTTAAAAGTTTTTTTAGAGACAGGGTCTTGCTCTGTCACCTGGGCTAAAGTGGAGTGGCATAATCAAGTGATCCTTCCACCCTAGGCTCCCAAAATGCTGAGCTTACAGGTGTGAACCACTATGCCCAGCCTATTAAAAAGTTTTTAAGGTAGTTCACAAAATTGTCAGGAAGGCTGGAGAATTAAGCTCAAGTGACACTGAGCCTGGAACAATTCCTGAGATCACATGTGGAATTGGTCTGCTAAAGAAACTGTCACTGCCATTAGGGACCAGGTGCTCCATCCAACTCAGATGGTTTCTATTGCTGCCATGGAAACCCCACCAACACTGCCACCAGAGAGGAGTCTTGTGGGTTTTTTTTTTTTTCTTTCCTTTCTTTTTCTTTCCTTCCCTTCCTTTCCCTCTCTCTCTCCTTCCCTCCCTCTCACTCTCTTTTCATATTCACTACCACTAGGTGAGTACCCTGGCTTTAAGGGATACTGAGAAATCAAGATTCTAGTATATTTCGTTTCTGTAATGAGAAGTGACCTGTGCCTCCCAAGCCTCATGGGATGAGGAATTCACCAAAAATAGGAAAGGGGTTCAGACTTTATGCAGCATAAATGGATGACAAATATTCATTACAACATCCCCCTAAAATGGCTAGAAACTACTGGTATAGAGTGAGTAGAAAGGAAAGCTAAAGATAGGTAGGTAGTTGGGGAACATCATGATATAAAGGACATTCTTGAAGTGTGTAAGGCCTGGAAGTGGTAGGTATTTACAAGATGCTTTTCTGCTAGCTCCACCTTGGACTTACTGCCTGCATTTTGAAGAATAGGCTATGTGTGTGCTATAGGAAGCAATGAGCTGAGTTGTTCCCTAGAGAGAAAGGCTTCACAGTCTATTCTTCCTCAATTTGGATTCTTAATGATGTTGGGATCTAGGGGAAAGAAAGTTCAACCATCTTCACTAAAAAACACTCCAGGACACAACTGTTGTTAAGGAAAAGTGCTAGTTTTTATTTGTTCATGAATGTGTAAAAAGCAGTGACACATCCCCCTTATGATAGTCCTCCCTCATGCCCCTAACCACTCTGGATCCAATAACCACTTCTTGAAAAGGCCTAGAAGGAACTCATACTATATATCCAAGAAAGGGGTTCAGTTTGAGAAATGGGCATATGGCTCAAGAAACAGCACCAACTACTCAGAACTTTCTTCAAAGCCACTCAATTGGCCTGAGTCCCTTTTCCCTGCCCTGGTCAGGACTTCCTCGGCTGTGCCCCATTCCCATAGTTCCCTTATTCTTTGTGTGGCCTGAGTTTAGTTAGTATCACAAGCTCTTCAGAGCTGCAGAGCTTCTGAGAGATCACTGTTCTTAGCCACTCCCATACCCCAACTTTATAGATGAGGAAATTGTACCCAAGATCACAAAGCTCATGATTGGCAGAGCCAAAATTTAGGTGTTCAGACTCTCAAATCAGATGTCTTTCTACCACACCTCTTTACCTCCAAGAAAGCAACCAACATCTGCCCCCAGTTCCAGGAACAACTGAAGCAAGCAGGTGGTGATGATCAGCACACGTGGGAAAGACCCTGTCAAAGGGAGTCAATGCTGACACCAGCTGAGCCCAAGCAAGGGCAGAACCACAGCAACTCCCTTCAACTCCAGAATATAGTCAGTGCCAATACCCGCCCCTGCTAGGATTCTCTTCCTGATCAACAACACTGAGGCATGCACGGAAAGATGTCTTACTATGATCCCAGGCTCCTTACTGACTGTGAATGGCTCTAACTGGTATCAGATCATAGTGACCAACTGGTAATCCAGTTTGGCCAAACTACTGCCTGGATACTATAAAACCTAATCCACACTCTCGGGCTAATTTAGATGGGGCCTCTTAGCAAAAGTGGCTAAAATCTTCCTCTGTGCTGTACTGGGAGAGACAGAGGGAAGGACTCACAGATGCTATTCTCCCATCAGGAGCTCATAAACCTGCTTGGCATGAGGAGAACTGAATCTAGGAGAAGGGACTAAAAGAAAACAGAAGGGTGTGGGGACAAGGAGCAGCTGTGCATCTTCCTGCCTGCCCAAGTCCTGAAGAGAAGTGACCACAGACAGACCCAGACATGTCTGCCTGTCCAGGTTTCAAGGAAGGCTTAGCCTGTGTGGCTAAGAAGATGAGAATCCAGAGATTTTTGGTGTCTTAAAACCCAAGAAGGTATTTTACAAAGGTAGTGGTGGATAGTGTTGAAATGCTGTGGAGAATTTAAGACAATTGAGGACTTGAAAGATACTCATTTGATTTGGCAACTGGGTCGTCACTGGTGACTTTTATGAAACCTATATAAGGCTAAAGACTAACTGAAAAGAATAAAAAAGAAGATTCTTTTTAAAAGAAACCTAGCTGACAAGGAAAAAGTATAAGGGATGGCAAACTCTAAGACATTTTGTTTTACTCCTGGGGAGAACTCTGCTTGTTTGCAGGCTATGTAGGGTACCCAGGGAAGAGGGAGGCCAAAGGCCCCAGGAAGTGGGAGCAGTAGAGTGAGGAAACAAACTCATGGATATAGAACAGGATTCAAAAAAGAGAGAAATGGGAGCAAGTGGGAAAGAGACGCAGAGGGATACAGACACAGATGCGTGGAAGGGTAATGAGACGCGGAGGGATACAGACACAGATGTGTGGAAGGGAAATGAGACACGGAGGGATACAGACACGGATGCATGGAAGGGGAAGGAACTTCCTTCCAGCAAGGAAGTTCTCACTTAGGGGCTCTCTTCTGTGCAGTAGACAATGAGGTCAGGCATTGTCTGAGAGCAGAAATTAAGGGAATGGATGGGAAGAAAGAGTAACAAGTTAAAGAATCCCCGGTTAATACCAAGAGTCTATCTGAAGCCATCAACTATGAATCTGCACGCTCAACAGCCCAGGACAAGGGAGCAGAAAATAGGATAATGCAGAAAATGGAGAATGGTTGATAGTTTCAGCAAAAGCTGGAAGGGATGAGAAAGTTCAAGACACTGACAAAAATGGATTCAGTTTGGGGAGAAGAAATCTAGGAGAAAGCTGAAAGACTGGGAGGGAGGATGAAGGCTGAGATCAAGGAGCAGGGCAATTTTGGCAGAAGTTAGGAAGGAAGCAGAAGAAGAGGCATGGCAGGTGGGGTAGCAATCCAGAAGGAGCAAAGGCTCAATTCAGGAGTTTAGAACAGAAGCCAACAGGTGACCCCATGGAGTGAGAGAGGGAGCAGAGCAGATCCCAGGAACAAACATGGAGGGGCCTAGGTCTTAGGAGCCAGGCAAAGACCTACTGCCAGAAATGGGAAAAGGGAGCCAGAATCCTCCAAGGGTGATGGTAGAGCCTGCCATGGAGCCCAGCCTATGAAGGGTCTGGTGGCTGCCACTTAATGAAGCAGGCAAAGTGTGTAGTTAGCAAGTGTTAGGATCAAGCAGGGCCAACCTATCTATGTTCTGTGGAAGAGTGCTCTGAAAATTCATCCTGACTCAATTTTTGCACTAAAATCCCCTTTACATCAACAGAAGCCACTCTACTCTTTCTTGGCACACCCAAGAAGCCAATTTCTCCTCTGCATGCTACAGGAATGCATGCTGTACCAGAAAAATCTAGAACTCATTGTATTTCTATTGCATGATTTTGTTAAGGGCCAAACAATCTCCAAAATGGAGCCATTATGAGAACAAGTCAAATGGAGCACCAGCTCAATGATAGCAAAGAGCCTCTGAAGGTGGTCAACTTGGCTAGCAAGGTTTTTTGGTGTTTTTTTTTTCCCAAAGAGTTAGGTTCTACTTTCTGCATGCAAAAACAAAACTAAACAAATCGTAACTCAAAATGTTGGTGGCCAGGTACATAGGAAAAGCCAGGGAGAGGGTAGTGACATGAGATAACCAGAGTAGGGATAGTTCCCTATTCCTCACACCCTTGAAGGAAGGATACCTGCCTCCCACCTATTCCTGTTCAGGTGCCTAAAGTGGGCCTCTCAGCATGTAGATCTTTATAATGGAAAGATAATGTGTGACTCTCCACATTACTAAGATCTCCTGGCCCAGCAAACTGACCCTTAGGCCTAGCAGGCCACACCCAAGCTGGGAGCTTCAAATGTAATAGGGAAGACAGACTTTTAATGGGAGTTTTGGTTTCATATTTGCAGTCTCCAATTGGTCCACAGGAAGGATCTCAATCAGGTTTAAGTCTTTCACAACCCTCACTGGCTGTCCAACACCAGGTACAATGGAGCTTTCCCACAGGTGGCAGGAATGTGGCTACACAAAGGAAAGATAGTCAAGGGAAAGAATTAATAAGGCAAGTACAGAGGGAACTTTGCCAAGCCAACTAAACACAGAAAAAGATCCCAAAATTGAAAAGGAAATGGCCAGAACCCAAGCCAGAAAGTTATGTGCACCCCAAAGGCACTAAGTCCAAAGATTGCCTGACCAGTACAACATTAAAGACTTAGTCACCCTAGACCAGAAAACAGGATTACGGAAGCCCATCTGCCTAGGAGAACTTGACATGTGCTGCTGAGAGAATGGCAAGTCAATAAACATGGTCTGCTTTGAAGTAAAGATGATCTCTCAGCTTAGGTAGAGAAGGAAATGAGCAATACCATCAACTCACAGGAGAGAAGAAATGTTTTCTGATTAAAAAAAATAAAAACAGCTCATTAGCAAAGGCCCTACAGATAAGAACTTCCTTAAACTGTATCTCTTAGCAAAAACAAACCCATGACCTGAGACTTCCTGAACTTAGTCATGCCATGACAAGACTTCCAGGGAGGGCTGTCTCAGGGCCAGGCCACTGAAAAGCCAGGTCCCGAGCTCCCCCAACAATATCAGCAACATGTCCCTTCTGAACCAAGCCCCTGCTTGGGAGGCAGGCTGACCCCTAGTATTCATCACAAATACCCTACATGGACCATGAAGATCTATCTGAGATGCAGCATGGAGCTCCTATTCCCATGGCTTCCAGAATGATTCTCTCTGCATTCTAGGAGAACTAATGGTCCTGATGTTGCTTCAGGGTCACCAAACAACACTGACTTTCCCTTTCTTCACCCTGGACAGAACTTCCTCCAGGAATGCCCAGGTCTGGCTCCTGTTGGTCCCTGAGGCCTTCTCCCAACCTCTAACAAAAAAGGACTGCCAATAGAATATTGTTCTGGCATTGGGGGTGGGGAGGGTGTAGATGGCCTGGAGGAAAGCTAACCAGAGGACTCACCTCTGATCTTTGGCTCTGTCAATTTAGAGATGTTGAGAACTAAAATCTCCAAGCAGAAGGAGAGGCCCAGCAGAGTGAGCTGGTTTTGGGTCACTCTCCCTGCCTAGGGATCTCTGTACCTGAAGCAAATAGCAACTGCCTCACAGTTTTTCCAAGCAGAATTCAGGATCCAGACCTCTGAATGGGTATGATAAAGGGTTGGCCACTGACAAGCACCAACAATCACCTCTAGGAAGGCAGGTTCTGATACCAAAGAGGTGCTATTAGCAAAATAAGTGGCACAAAGGGCAAACTTTGAAGTTGCCATCTTTTTAAACTTCCAAGTGAAATATGTGCTGGAAGATATAAATGGTCTCTGCCCACTAACCCAGCTCAGTCAAGAATTCCATACCATTCAGAGCACTTTTACAGAGGTCACTTAGTCAACATCAGGAAAGAGAGAATGTAAAACAAATACCCTGGAAACCATTAAAACCTGAATAGGCACCAACTGAGACTTACAGC
This sequence comes from Loris lydekkerianus, assembly GCA_963574355.1. NCBI lineage: Eukaryota > Metazoa > Chordata > Mammalia > Primates > Lorisidae > Loris > Loris lydekkerianus. The sequence goes on from CAUYPK010029323.1 coordinate 16,067, forward strand.
CTCTATAACCCTCCATTATTTTGCCTGGGGCAGACAGGACAAGCAAAGGCAACCAGTGACAGTCTTTGGCTGTGCTGGGCTAAGGATCACCGGCCTGCCACATGTCCAAACCTCTCTCACTTCTTTTACCCATTCCTGAGCCCAGAAGGAATTCAGATGTAGACACTGCTTCTGAGCCTAGATACTGAAAGGTGAGAAAGGTTTGCTTTCCTCAGCAGAAAGAGTTCACCAAGGAAGTTAGGGCCTTCCAAGCCTGACCAACTGTGGTTTTGTCAAGTGGACCCTACACATCTAATTACTCTGGAAATAAGGAAAACCTCCCTCTTTCCTGTTTATTACCAAAATCTCTGTAGTGGATGCACTATGGCTCCCAAATAAATGCTGTAGATGCAAAATGGCAAAGAAGAGCACTGCACAGCTCAACAAGACTCATCTCACATCCATATTCTGAAGAGCATAAGCTGAAAGATGGGGAGGAATGGTCAACAGGATAGGACACCAGCTTGCCAGAACACTCAGTCTCCTCCCAGCTCTCACACCTGTGAGATGCTGTTGGTCATGCGGAAAGACATTCTCTTTGCTCTTTCATTCTCCTGAAAGAAAAAAATATATATATTTGGAATTAAAATAACCAAATGTAGGACTTATTAACATGAAAAAGCTGTGTCAAGACTGGGAGTCTACAGAGTCAAAGCTTTTTATTCTATCCCAGGAATGTAACAGTAAAACTCATTTAAGCCATTAAACATTATGGGCTAAGAATTATAAACAACTGAGGATGGCTCGTCATACCCTGGCACACATTAGGCAAGTAATTAATTTTAGTAGAATTAGACAGCATCAAATTGGTGTTTTAGGTCTACACAGGTGAGACCAGCTAAAAGGTGAGAGAAGCTCTCTGCTGTAAGCAACACTCTATACCAAGGAGCTGAAAAAGATCTCTTCCTTTCTCCCTCAAACCCAAGTAAAGTTCAGGTACTGATACCAGGTACTTATGGGCATCCCAATCACAAGTAGTCTAACCAGCACTGAGCTGGAAATCAGGACACCAGGTTTGTTACCCTGACTCTGCTGCTAATTTGCTGGGTGACCCTGGGCAGGTACATACACCTCTTTGAATTTCAAGCCACATGGGCAACTAGAGTTGATGAGTCCTATATGCCCTGCCTTATTCAGAGGCTAAAGGCTTGTAAGTGAGAGTTCACTGTCACCACTGTCTCTTGTGCCATGTGAGCAGTTGCACTTTATGTTGCTCTATACCTGCTTCTTGGGTGCCCCTGCTTGCCTAGTCACCCACCCACCCACTGCCAACTGGCAGCAACTCTTTACCACATGCCGTCGCCGCCTCTTGGGTTGGATGCCCTCCTGCATGTAGGGAGGCCATGGGAAGCCCTGAGGGGTGGAACATCCACTCTCACTAGACACCTCCTCAGAGTCTGAGTCCTCCTGCCTTGGCTGGGCAAATCGTTTCTCTGGGTATATCTCCTTCAGCCAGCCCTCAAAGAATACTTCCAGGCAGCGGCCAGCCTCTGCAACCTCTGAGTCAGGCTAATGGAAGAGGAGAGCAGTGACAGTTTAATCCATTTTTGTTTTTTTGTTTTTGTTTTTTTTGAGACAGAGCCTTAAGCTGTCACCCTGGGTAGAATGCTGTGGCATCACAGCTCACAGCAACCTCCAACTCCTGGGCTGAAGCGATTCTCCTGCCTTTGCCTCCTGAAGTAGCTGGGACTACGGCACCCGCCACAACACCCAGCTATTTTTTTGGTTGCAGCCATCATTTTGTTGTTTGGCGGGCGTGGGCTAGATTCAAACCCGCCAACTCAGGTGTATGTTGCTGGCACCTTAGCCCCTTGAGCCACAGGCACTTAGCCAGTTTAATCCATTTTTACCAGCCCATCTCTCCCATGTCCCTCAAGAGCTATACAGAGTACAAAGCCTGGCTAGGTCTCCTGGGATATCTGGTCTTGATATTTTCTCCTAGGACATAGGATAACCAGTATGGTAGCATCTCTTAAAGCAAAAGTGACCCTGACAGGTATCCACAGATAGCTAGTCCCTGTGCCTGCCATCTTGGTGAGGTCCATGCCTGAGTGTAGGACAGAACTCTTAAATACTCACCACAGTCGGCCCCAGGAGATTCTTCCCAGGTCTCCAGGGTACCCAAGACCAAACCTGTCCCCTACCCACACCTAGCTATGATAGTCTTGGGGTTACTGGGAAATAGGAGAGAAGGAAAGCAGCCAAGACATACATAATTGAACTTCGCACAGTTCCAAAACATGAGGCGCACATCTGACACCAACTCCTCTGGGGTGGTATAGTGAGCTGAGTCCTTCTTTTGCAGCTTCCTCCGGATGATTGACAGGTCCATGGGCCTCTTGATAATCTGGTAATAATGCCGGGCCTTGGGGGAGGAGAGACACGGAGAAGGAAACAAAAAAGGAAGAGACAAGAAGTGGAGATATAGATAAAAAGGAGAAAGAGATGGAGGATGAGTTGGAATATAAGTGAAAAAACAGAAGAAAGAGAAAGAGAAGGAGCAGCAGAAAGAAAAATATGGAGAAAGAAGACAAAGAAAAATGGAAAAGAGAGGTGTTCTCAGAGCAGGGGGCCTGAAGAATGGCTCTTTTGTTTATAACATACCCAACAGGAATCTGGGGTCATTGTGATGAGGGGCATAATACTTGTAGCCTCAGGCCTGGTGTGGTGGCTCAAGCCTATAATCCTAGCACTCTGGGAGGCCGAGGGGAATGGATTGTCTGAACTCACAGGTTCTAGACCAGCCTGAGCAAAAGCGAGACCCCCCATCTCTAAAAATAGCCAGGCATTGTGGCGGGCACCTATAGTCCCAGCTACTTGGGAGGCTAAGACAAGAGAATTGCTTGAGCCCAAGAATTGGGGGTTACTGTCAGCTATGACACCATAGCACTCTACCAGGAACAACAAAGTGAGATCCTGTCTCAAAAAACAAAAACAAAAACAAAAAAACTTGTAGCCTCCCTATGAACAAATCTCCTACATGTGAAAAAGAAGAAAAAAAATTATAAAATGTATGTGGTGGGTGTTTGGATGATCACTGTATAATTCTTTCAACTCTATGTTTGAAAAATTGCCTAATAAAATATTGGAAATTTTTTTTTTTTTTTAAGAAAAAGGAAAAAGGAGGAATGTATCACTTGTCAAGTTAGATCTAATATAATAGCAGCTGAGGAGTAGCCATGGCCCCCAGGGTCCCGTGGACCATCCACAAATTAATATTGTCATTACTTTCAGTGGCCATGCTCTGAGTCCACTCTGGGTACTACAGTGCTCCCACCTCATGGCGTAGGCCCTTTGAGCAGAAAGGATAGTAACAGACAGAAACAGTGAGGCTTTCCTTACCAGGGGGCTGACAGGCTCATGGAAAGGCAGGCTGAGGCTATTGGAACACAAAGACAGTACCAGCTTCTCACACTTCTGCAAAATCAGAATTAACAACAATATTACTTTGTTGTAGCCTCACCTCAATAAGAAATAAAGATGGCGACCCTAATAACTCTCTGGCCATCATACTAAGGCACAGTTCAGGCCCCTAAGCCAAAGGAAAATGCCAAGAGAAGGAAAATCATCCAAATCCCCCTGGGCCAAGCTATGAGGCATGGCCCCAAAAGAACAGTACCCACAAAGGCCTTTCACTCCCTCTCAAAGGCCTCAGAAAGGACTGTCCCAGGCAGGGAATCTTGTTCCCAGAGATCCTTCCCTACCTTCTGATCATATGTACTCAGGCCAGCAGATGTCCGCATTCCAGGCTGGCTGTAGCGGGCATTCTCACAGTCGTACTCCACCTCGGGCTGGGTCAGGCTGCGGCACAAGGTACACACCCACTCTCCCCTGCATAGGCAGGTGAGGCCATGTTAGACCTCAGGACATTGCCCAGGGACTCCCATCCCTGTCTCTCTGCCCCCAAAACAGGTGTGGGAGTGATGGCATGGGGAACCAAGTCCCTGGCTTCCTATCATCAGGCTTTGAAGAAATTTAGGAACTCAGAATTTAATGAATCAGAAAGATAGGAGTTAGGGGAGGCTAGGAAAGGAATATAGGCACAAATCTGTGCAGGAAGACGCTGAGAACAGAGGAGGAAAGGAAGCCAATCAACTTTCCAACATTTGCCTGTCTGTGTGCAGAAGGCACATAGCTCTAGGGACCATTAATTCACAGACCCACAATTCATGCAGGTGCAAAAGAGAGGGGTAAGCCCATCCTAGGGAGCTCCGTGGGCCTGGCTTGCAATAATAATCCCTGGAAGATAACTCTGCTAGCCAGGTGATGGCCCTGGACTGGAGTGACTCACCCTGGGAAGCTGAGCAAGGCTGGCACATGGCAGGAAAGATGGTAAACTTTGGGGCAGCGGTCACAACATAGCAACTCTCCCCCATTGAGGCACACTGCACAGAAATCCTCATTCTCTATTGGGGCCGGGGGGCCCTTCTTGGCTCCAGGAATTCGAGGTATGAGTCTGTGTTCTTCACAAGATGTATGCTCCACTGCTGGTGGCCGCTGCCCAGCCAGAGAAGTGACAGTGACCTTTCTTCCCCCTAGACCCGGGGCCTTGATGGCATCAGGCAGGCTCCCCTCGCTGACCTTGGGGAAAAAGTAAGTCTGAGAAGTCAGAGCACAGCACTGACAAGTTACTGAGGAAGAGTATGAAGGAAATAACAGGTTCTGTGCACCTACTGTGAGAACTACTTATTCCAGGACCCCATGCCAGCCAAGCTCCATGATGGTGGGACAGTTCACACCTAATGTACATCTCATAGGCCCCTTGCAGCAGGGAATGACATCTGGCCAAGCTACAGCCCCGCTCAGAGATTCAGAAAAGCTCCCAGAGCCAGAATTCTGGCAGTAGCAGAGAGAAAGAATAGGCTCTTAGGCTTGGCCAAGATTCAAGACCAAGGCAGAGCAAAGTGGTACCTTAAGAGACATGCTAGAGGACTCAGTGCCACATTCGATGATTAGCAAGACATTCCCATCCTGATCATTCTTCTGTGGCCTCAGCTTGAACACAGGCATCTCTCCGGTGGAGGAAGCACAGATCTTGAGCCTCTCCAGTCGAACATAGGGAATCTTGGACTCGTTGAAGGCTCTGTGGCAAGACAGATACCTCTGGGTGTTGGTAGGAACCTCCTCTGGCCCTAACATGTAAGTCAGGCTCATCCATGATTCCCCCAAGTGAACTGCTACTAAAGATCTTCTTAGTCTGACCCTCTGCAGGCCCATATTCTGCCCTCCTGCCTGGGTCTGCCTCACCAGTCCCTGCCAGCCACTGGGAAGTTCTTTTGTTCAGTCCCTGGTCAGAGAATGGGGTTCCCTGAAGAGCAAGGATTGCACACAAAGAGTAGGCCTCATGTTGCAGAAGCCAGGACATCCTCCCACGACCATCCCAGACATCCAACCACCTGGACTCCACTTCAGGGTCTGGGGGTTGAAGAAGACAGTTTTTGCAGACAAACTTTTACTTCAAGTTAAGTCATTAAGGATGCTTACTTCCTGTACCAACATTGTAGGCTGGGAGGGGGAGGTTGGCTAAAAGTCTGTTACCTGCTTCTCTGATTCTCTTTTGTATCCAGCTCTAGGGCTCCTTGTCCAAAGTTCTCATACTCTAAGGCAAAAGAAATAAATACCTGTGACATACATTTGTGACAGACAACATACCCTGTCGCCTACACCTTCTATTCATATCTGCAATTCTTAATTTTGGTCACATACCTGTCAGGAAATTATTACCTACACTGTCATCACTCATAGTGATGATAATCCTATCCTCAGAGAGAAGGAAAGCCAACTTCTTTTTTTGTTTGTTTGTTTTTGGATAAAATCTCTTTAAATGTACTTTAAATCTGCTTTATATACTGTAACATGGATGGGAAAATTAGTAGAAATTCCTACCTTAATTTAAAATATGCATAAAACTTCTCTTTGGTTTCAGAAGGCATTCTCACTGTTCAACCCCACCTTCCATCTTGGGCATTTATGAATTTCTTTTAAATTTCAGAATATTAGGGGGTACATGTGTTTTGTTTACATATTTCATTTTTTGTACAAATTGAGTCAAGGTTATAAGCATGCCTGCCACACACACAGTGTGTACCATACCCAATAGGTGTGAACTTACCCACTCTCTTCTTCCCCCTCCCAGCTTGATTTTCACTGAGGTTTACTTAAGTGTGCACTTAAGTGTTGATCACTTCCAAACTGATATTGAGTACATGTGTTTGTTTTTCCATTCCTGTGATGTTTCACTTAGAAGAATGGTTTCCAAGTTGTCATAGGAGATACTAGATCACCATTTTTCTTTATGGCTGAGTAATACTCCATCATTTGAATATGCCACATTTTATTAATCCATTCACATGTCAGTGGGCACTTGGGTTGTTTCCACATCTTTGCAATTGTAAATTGTGTTGCTATAAACATTCATGTGCAAGTGTCTTTTTTATAAAATGACCTTTTCCTTTGGGCATATACCCAGCAATGGGATTTCTGGGTCAAATGGTAAGTTTACTTGGAGACATCACATAACTCCAATGTGAATGGCTCATATTAATAAGTCCCAAAACAACAGATAGTGGTATGTACGTGGAGAGGAAGGAAGTCTTATACACTGTTAGTGTACTGCAAACCAGTACAATCTCTATGGAAAATTATATGGAGATACCCCAAAGAATTTAAAGTAGGCCGCTTTCTTTTAAGAAGATAAACACAGATAACCCTCAGAGGTTGCCTGCAGAAGAGTGCTGGGTCAGGCACAGAGGGGCCAGCTTCTCACCTTCAAACTAAACTCAGAAATCACTTCTTCTCAGTATATTGGTGTTGCCTAATCTGAGGAATCATTCCCTCCAGCCTCAGCCTTCTCACCCAAGTGCTGAGATTCTAGCACTGCCTGAAAACCAAGATTATACGCCATGGGTAACAGGTTCCAGGGAGTCCTCCTGAGTGGGTATAGTCTGCACATATGGACAGGAGGCTACGGTGCAGCAAAAGGAAGGAACTACTAGCATTTACTGAGCAGCCACTCAGCACTGTCCTTCTTAGGCAACTCACATGACCAAACAGGGTCCAAAAAATTCAAATGCATAAAATGTGGGGTTATATTATTGTGTGTAATAAGAAACAATAAGTTTTAAGTTGGTTTTTCAGTCAGTATGAGAGAAAGGGAGAAAAATTATTAATTTTTTTGTTTTCCTCTATTAAAGGTATAGGAAATAGACTGATCATTACAAATCAAACACACATCATACTTTAAACCAATAAAGTCCCAAATGATCAGTAGGTAGTTGCTTCCTAACTTCCCAACTAGCCCTTACCTTCCACAAAAAAACAAACCTTAGCCTAGCTGAGAAGGGTCATAGGTAGCTAAGAAGATAATCAGAATTAATCACCAATGGTCCCTTACAATTCCCTTTACTATGAGGAACACCAAAAATTCACATTATTGTCAGGTACAAGGGAAAATCTTGCTACTACAGAGTAAATTATAAAATAATTTCACTGTAGGCATCTGTCCCAGTAGCTTAGCTCACTTACCAAGAAAAAGCCAGCCAGGGGGGTTACGTCTCTTACCCAGAATCAGTATAAAGAGACAGAGCTGGTTTTCTAATTTAGATTTATCTGACTCTAAAGTCATATACATACTCTTTTCCTGATAATATTTTGTCAAGACTAGCCCTCCAAGGGTGAGCTCTTCCTGTTTCCCATAAGTATAATCCAGACCCCAGGACATTTTGCATGGAAAATGTTACAAGGAGACTAAGTCCCAGCGTGGCTGGATTAGCCACAGCCATGGTGAGGGAAGCAGAACAGGTGTCAATGAGTCAATGTGGATGAAAGAAGTGAATTTAGCTTTGGATAGAAGCACTGCTCTCCCAGGCTTACAGCCTTCCTACCGACTTCTAGCTCACCTGGAAGTGCTGAGTCCATCTGCCCCAGTCTGTGGCCAATGTGATAGAGAGCCTGCTTACCTTTAGCCTCACCTTTTGGGTTCTGGTACTGCTGAAGAGCTGTAGATGTATTGACAACTGGTACTAGTAGAGGTTTTTTCACAGAGAGGTTAATGGGCTCCTCCAGTTCTGAAGGGATAGCTAAGTCCTTGGGAGCATCCAGACCAGGGGCCGTGGGGCCTTGTCCCAGTGAGTCAGTCAAGCAGGTGGAATCCTCACTTTCCATCTTTCAAAAGTGAAATGCCAACAGGAATCAAAGAAAATCAGACATTTTTGCCATTAGCAATCTCACACTGTTAAGCAAAGGCCAGGATAAGGCTTTTAGTGGCCAACCTTTTGCCCAGTGATGGACAGAGGAAGTTGAATAGTATTTCCCCAAGACTTACCTTACACCGGGCATTCCCTGGAGAGGGGTCAGGCCCTTGCCCAGGGCACAGGATTCCTGTACTTTGGCCAGAGCCAAGACTGGAGCTGGACCCAGATTCCAGCTGCATGTCAGAAACTGGAGGCATGCTCTGCAGAGGACAAGTTGCCAGGCTCGGCACATCCTGGGCATGACCAGACATTAGGCTGGGCCTGGCTTGAGAGTGATCACTTGCTAGGGTTGCCATGGCCTGGGAGGAATCACTCATCAGGTTGGGCATGGAGTGGAAAGTGCTACGCGCAAGGCTAGGCATGGTCTGTAGCTGACTGGTTGTCAGGCTGGGGATGGGCTGGTTTTGAACACTTGTCAGGCTGGACACAGTTTTGGGGGGGCCACTCAGCAAGCTTGGTACTACTTGAGGGGGGCCAGCTGTCAGGCTGCTCACACTTGGGATCTGTGGCTCTAGGGTCCTTGCCAGCTTGGTAGAAGACAATTCCATCTCCAGAGTGTTGGAAAAGCCCATGATGCTCACTGAGGTGGAGTGCTGTGGGAAGAGACAGGGTAGAGACAGGCTGTCAGCTGGGAATGGTGGGAGGAAGTGAGGAGTCCCAGCCCACAGGAACTCGCATGTTCCAGATTCCAGTCCCAGAGCATGGTATTTGCCAGGAGCTTAGGCAGCACACGAAGTCCTATTCCCATACCCTACAGATACACATTGGAAGAATAAAAGTTGCCTTGGGCCACACATTAAATATACAAACATTAATGAAAGCTGATGAGCAAAAGAAAAGATCTGTTAGTGCATACTTTTCAGTGTCTGACACAACAGATAAGCAAAACAGTCCTCAAATAATCTGCATGCAGCCTGTGGGCCCTAGGTTGGACACTTTTGCTTGAGTCTAAAACACGGAAGCTGCTAGGCTATGACACATATAGTAGGCATAGGCTGAGGACAGTGGTGTATGTGTGTGTATGTGTGTGTGTGTGTAGCAGAGAGCAAGAGACAAAGAGAGAACCTACCACATAAGATCGATGTATACATATACACACACACACACACACACACACACACACACACCCCCTCATCAGCCACATTTTCTATCCCCAGTCCTATACCTAAGCAAAGGATTCATTTGTGGGACTGCCCTCCAGTTTAACATTCCCCTCTGACTATCCCATTAGTGGCTTTTTTTCCCTTCAAAGGGGTCCTATAGGATAATTTTTGCTACATAAAAGTGGCAGGGGATTAAGAAGGCTGAAACTTATCAGCTTCAGACACTCTTCTTTGAGAGAATGCCAAGGCTCAGAAAGTTCAAATCCGTCCTGGGGTATCTGGGTCAACTCCAGGGCCTTCTTACAGGCTTGTTCAGATCAATTCCAAGCACCACCAGCAGCTGATGAAGGCTTTAACCAAGATATCTGAAGCCCTAGTACATCTGCCAACGATATTCTAAACTGAAGGCAGATAACTTCAGAGTAGCTAAATATTAATATGACACAGTCAGTGCAAACACTGGATAAGGCTATTATGTTCCAACTTGAAAATTCCTTTCTCACATCTTACTACTTGGTGACCTTTTACATATATTTTTTTTACATATATTACCTCATTTAATCCTCACAATAACCATTAAAGGTCTGTTGTAAAGGTTAAGAAGAGATTTAAAGGTTAATTTAAAAAAAAACATTGAAAACTATATTTCTGTACTGAACTATTTAGTTTTTCTGACAGAAGAAACAGATTTGGGAAGAGAATGGGAGACTGGTTCTAAATGTATCCTTCAGGAATCTATAAATTTGATATACCTGCCCTTTTTAAAGAAAGACTAAATATATAACAATCTAACATTTTTGAAGGACAAAGGGAAAACAAGAAGTAAGCATTTCTATGCTTCCAAAATTAGTGTCCCAAACCTGTTATTCCATGTGTGAGAAATTCAAATTTCCACAGGAAAATAAATACTTTAAATATATGCTTGAGTTTCAATATAAAGTTGGTAAAGCTATTTTACCACAATATCCTCTTCTCAGTGAACATCACTACTAGTCACCCAGTTGTGCAAGCCAGATCCTATGAGGGAGGCATCAGTAGGGCATCCCTCTTCCCTCCCCCAAGCTAGTAACAAGCCTTGTCAATTCCACCCCTTAAGTATCTCTCAAATATACTAATTCCTTTTACTACTGATGGTACCCTAGCCTACACAACAATAGAGGCCTTATTGCAGAAATTATTTTCAAAACACAAATCTGATCATATTGTTCCCTTTCATAAAAGCCTTGTGGTGCACTCCATTCTCAGGATAACTGCAAAAATGCTGAACAAGGCTCTCAAGGCCCTAAAGACCTGCCTCCTGTCCTCCTTGGTAGCCCTAGCTCATACAACCCTTTCTTCATTCTCTGAGCTTGTCATTCATTTTTTCAGTTCCAACATGCCAAACTCTCCCTCCACCCACAGACCTCACCCTTCTTCACGCAGACTGCTTCCTCAGCGTAGAACATTCTCCTACCCTTGCCCCTGTTCCACTTATCCTTCAGAACACAGCTCACTGTCACTTTTGCAACAAGGCCTTCTTCATTCATTCTCTACTCCAAACCAGGTTCTCCCCTGCCTTGTACTTTTAGTCTCAGAGCACAATCTATGATATCATTTGATTAATATGTTTTAATGGTAAACTCCATTAAGGCATGGATTTTATCTGTTTTGCTTACTGTATTCCTACGTCCAAGAGCAGTGCCTGAAAAAATAAATCAATTAATGAGCTATTTAAAATTTCAAAACAACCATAAGACATGACTGTTTATTCAGCAAATCTTACGCCAAATTAACTGCAGCTTAGTTCTACTAACAACTGAGTCTGTGAATCTCTCTAAAATAATGATTATTTTTATATAGATAAAATTTATTAAGAATTTACATATGCAAGGCAATTTGCTAAGTGTTTTACATATATTACCTCATTTAATCCTCACAATAACCATTAAAGGTCTGTTGTAAAGGTTAAAGAATCCATGTAAACATTTAGAACAATATCTACTCAACAAACTCCAGCTGCTTCTACTGCTGCTGTTATTACTGTCACTATTGTTGCTGCACCCCTAATTTTACACATCAGAAAAACGAGGCTCAGTTTTTTAGGTTATTGAAAACATAATTTTATAATTTCCATTTCTCTTTATTTATGCTTGTATATATTAATAGAAATACAATTGATTTTTAAATATTGACCTTATACTCAGAGATCTTGCTAAAATCACTTTGGGATCTTCTTTTGGATTTTCTGTGCACATAAATCATGTCATCTATGAATATTATGCTGTCTTTTTTTCTTTATATTTGTTTTTCTTGCCTTACTCCATTAGATAAGACCTCCAGTTTAAACAGACGTAATAATAGTAGCCATCATAGTCTCATTCCTGGTCTCAGAAAATATTTTCAGTGCTGCATCATTTAGTTGAAACAGTTTTTTTGTTGTTGTTTTTTGTTTTGTAGATTTAGAATCCAGATCTTTAGTACCAAAGCCACAATCTTAATTTTGGCTGTCTGCCTTTGCTCCTCTCTGGGGTTCCTCCCCTTTACTATCTCTCTGTTCTTCAATTTCTTTCTTCTTCCCTCCCCTGCTTCTCCTTTCTGTTCCTCTCTTTATGGTTCCTTTTCCCATGTGTGAGAGATTCACATTTCCACTTGAAAACAAATACTTCAAACACATTCTTGAGTTTCAACATAAAGTTGGTAAAGCTTGACTTTCTTCTCTTTTCTTCTATTTCCTTTCTTATCTCTTTCTCTTCTCTCCCTATTCTTTTCTCTTATTATCTTACTGCTTTAGTAAAACTTATATTTTCTATTCTTAGTTCTAAGTTTTAAAAGTAGATGAGTTAAATACCTTTTATCTGTTCAAAGAAAGGTTTGCTTTTTATATTTTCCTTAGGTGGTTCAATAGTCTTCTATCAAAAAACTTCAATTTGGGTGGCGCCTTGGCTCAGTGAGTAGGGCGCCGGCCCCATATACCGAGGGTAGCGGGTTGAAGCCCAACCCCGGCCAAATTGCAACCAAAAATATAGCCGGGCATTGTGTAGGGCACCTGTAGTACCAGCTACTCGGGAGGCTGAGGCAAGAGAATCGCCTAAGCCCAAGAGCTGGAGGTTGTTGTGAGCTGTAACGCCATGGCACTCTACCAAAGACAACAAAGTGAGACTCTGTCTCTAAAAAACAAAAAGCTTCAATTTGATCTATAGTCTAAGTTCCAACATAAGAAAGATTGAAGAGAAGAGGAGGTTGGAGGAATGCTCAAACCAAACTGGGTGAACTAGGAATGGAGCCCAGCTTAAGGGACCAAGGCCAGAATGCTGTCTCCAATATGGCCAGCCTGGCATCCCCTGGCATACCTTTGTTACCCTGGTTATGTACTACCATATCTTTCTAATATTCAATATTTCCTTATCTATGGACAAGAATATCCAATGATTACTGCACTTCCATTTTTAATATACAACTAATACTTTGTGCTGGATTTTGTCATCTTTTCCTTATTTGACATTATTTTAATGCAATTCTGGTGTTCATTTCACCTACCCATGCTGCACATTGAGAATATACAGATGGCTCTCAGTGAGATCCTTGCTGCCAAGCATTAGAAGTACCAAAATCCATCTAGGACAGTGGTTCTCAACCTTCCTAATGCTGTAGCCCTTTAATGGTCAGGTGCTGTATGTCACAACACATGCACCAGAAAAAATCTTCAAGGACAAAACTTCCCAAATTAGGGCTGGAGATCAATCACAATTATCGGATATTGGCTCTCCTGTCTTGATTACTTATTGCATACCATGAGATGTTAATTAATATAATAATAGAGGCAAGGAAGACATGCACACTGAGCCCTGGAATAATTACGGAAATTCTGTTCCAGTTTATTTTGAGGTGAACCTACTGGACCTGCTCCCATACATCCAGAAGACAGTACAAGGTCAGTAATACGTCCCAAGATATGGACTAGACTGATTTCTTTCACATGTGTATCTACAGCCAATCTCAAGGAAATCAATGCTATCAGAAGGGGTGGGGTGAGGCTCTGGCAGTGGTAACAAGAACCTGGGTAGCTTCCATGTGAGAAGGGACTCAGAGAAGGTGCTATGAGAAAGTTAGTCCCAGCCCGTGCTACCAGATGATTGGGGGGGTTAAAGGTGGGGTCAATTTTCAGGGCAAGGAAAGCAGAGTAAGTTTCTAGGGCCTGGAGGAAAGGAAAAGGCTTCTCAAGAGCATGTTAGGATTAGAAAAAACTTGGATATATGGCCACATTGTCTGACACTGAGTGCCTCAAACACAGAAGGAGCTCATCTGTCAATGGAGCTGATACCACCTTCCCTCCAGCATTTAGGATTGTTCAGCAGCCAAAGGAGAGAAGGTGAAATTGTATTTCCAGGTGTAAAGTCTGTATGGGGTTTTCAATGACACTTCCATGCTATCAACTATGTAACTGACACCTTGGCTTCATTTTTACATACATAACCTTCAGATTTCATGAGGGAAAATATGCATTTGGGGGTTTACAAGCAAATATAAACTATTTTTTAGTTCCAAGTTAAAATGCCAAAAATATTTACTCTGATAATCAGATCACATCATCTTTGGGGGATAAAGAGAGACAACTCAAGAGCCTAAAAAAACCTTCTCTTATTTCACTTAATTAGCATCTCCTCAATAGCCCCTGATTTTCTCTCCTTCTCCAAACTGTATGTTCCCATTCCTTTTCTCCTCTCTGTCGCCTTATCTCTGCCATCTGCCTGACTTGTATGAAATTACACCACCTATAACCTGTTTAACCTACCTAACTCAGCAACCTGCTTGACCAATGACCTCCTTGAATTGTTTGATTTTCAACTTCTACTTGTCACCTATACAACCCTGTACTTATCTAACCTGTCTTCTGCTTGACCTGTGTTCTGTTACCTATTGCCTTCTCTCTCCCCACCCTCACTGCCCAGATCTCTTTCTGGATTTCAAAGTGTTGACATTATTATTCTAATGATAGCCACATGGTGGTGTCAAAATTCAGAGAAGATATTGTTCTTTTATTTTAACAAGAAGGGAAATTGAGACACAGAGTGATTCCATAGATTTCTCAAGCTCACACAGGCCCAAGACTAGGAATCTGGGGCTATTCTTGAAAATCTGCTAGCTGTTCTTGATTCTATGCCATTAACTAGAAAGCTAGTACCCTAGTAAGAAGTGATTGAGAAGTCAATAAACAGACACTTAGTGCACATGCCCTGAGTTTAATATAAATTTCAAGTTCTTACAGCAAGATCATATTGCCGGAGATATATTAGTGCAGATAGGATGGTGTTCCAAATAAATTAATTTTCCAAATATCTAAAACATACCTCTTTCAATAATAAAATGCAATTGGCTTCAAACATTATGTGGGGGGGGGGTTGGGGTTTTTTTTGGGGGGGTAACAAAGACAGATTTTATTAGGGAGAACAAAGAGAAAGTTTGGAGTACTGCCAAAGGGAGTTGGAAGTAGGTCCCTCTCATGGAAGAGAAAAGGTGAGGGAGACCAAAAACATTATTTTGAATGGAAATATTTCTAAAACACTCCACACACCACTCTGTCTTATTAAGTAGGGTACAAGGAGGCTAATGAGGCAATTTCTTAGCAACATCAAAGAACTTTGGTGAACCAATAAGTAGTTTGGTGATGCTTTCGGGAACTTCTAAGAGCACATCTTTAGCTTGTCATTTCAGTGAATGACCTCATACAGGGGCACTGTTCCAAAAGATGTTTCGTATCTTCTTCCTTGTTGTTAGCTGCCATTATAGAAGTCCTGTCTTGTTTCCTTTTTTACTTTTCTGTTTTTGTAGCAATGGTGTCTCACTATGTTGCTCAGGCTGGTCTTGAACCCCTTGGCTTCAACAGATCCTCCCACCATGGCCTCCCAAAGTGGTAGTATTATAGGTATAAGCCACCATGCCTGGCCCTGACTCCACTTCTAATCTGCTAACTGCTATAATACAGGAAAACTAAGAATTTCTGAAGAGAACTATATACCTAAGTTTGCTAGATCAAAAACACTAACTAGATACCTGTGTGTGGGTATATGATCATATACAGAATACATGGGTTTTGTGATGCCTGTCTTTTGTTGCTGCTTCAAAGCTTTGCCTGCTCATTTCTAGTTTCAGACTTTTGTTCCAGTGGTTAAAATTAGTCAAAGATTGACCACTCTGTAAATGTATAGTAGGAAAAGGGACCAAAGACTTGGGAGTAGTATCTTGGAAATACACTGAAGACCTTCACTCTGGCTGAGGAAACAGAGAAGGAGACAAGGAGAGAGATAGATTTTTAAATTAAATCCTTGGAATATTTGAGTGTTTCAACATCTTTAAAATTACGTAGACTGGTTTAACAGTAGGAGAGCTTGAAACAACAGAATCAAATGGCTGAAGAAGGAACTTTTTCAGTAAGTGGTTTCATATATTGATTCTTTTTTTTTTTTTTTTTTAAGACAGAGTCTCACTATGTCACCCTCGGTAGAGTGCCATGGTGTCACAGCTCAGAGCAACCTCAAACTCTCGTGCTTAGGTGATTCTCTTGCCTCAGCCTCCCAAGTAGCTGGTACTACAGGTGCCTGACACAATGCCCAGCTATTTTTTGGTTGCAGATGTCATTGCTGTTTAGCAGACCTGGGCTGGGCTCAAACCCAACCAGCCTTGGTACATATGGCTGGCGCCCTACTCACTGAGCTACAGGCGCAGAGGCTTTTTTTTTTTTTTTTTTTTGAGATGGGATCTCACTGTATTGTCCAGGCTGGTCTCAAACTCCTGGGCTCAAGAGATCCTCTCACCTCAACTTCCCAGGTAGCTGGGATTTTTTTAATTACAAAGTGGCTGCTCTTGTTGACAGTGACTGCTTCTCCACCTCAATGAAAAGCTCTTGTACTAATATTAAGGCTATCCCTATGAATTTAACTAACTGACCAAAGTCAAATGGAAAAAGGTTCATGGGCAGTTAAGAGAGAAGAACTGAAAAGTATCCGTTGTCCTGATAATCCAGGGAAGACGGAAAAGCAAAGAGAATCCCAGGGTCTGAAGTAGAAGGAAGGGGAAAGGAATAAGTGAATTCTAGTTAGTCTGCAGTGAAAGTCAGATAAGTGGAACCCTCAACCCGAGTCTTAGAGGTGCAGGAGAATTAGGTCAGAGGTATTTTGCCCAGGCCAATGTAGGAAACGTAAGGCCTAGGAGAAAGGATCTTTTTCCTCATGGGCCAAGAGACTCAGACAAACATCATAGGTTGGTCTGTGAATGAAATCAGTATAAAACTAAGGAGACAGGCTTCCGAAAGGGTGCTAAATTCAGGGAGCCAGGTCTGGGGAGTGTTTAGATTAATTCCTGAGTAGAACAGTGTATTGTTCTGGAGACGCTAACCAAAACACAGGTTGTGCCTTCAGAAAGTCTCACCAGGTCAGGTACCATGGCTCATGCCTATAATCCTAGCACTTTGGGAGACCAAGACAACAGGATAGTTTGACATTAGGAGTTCAAGACCAGCCTGAGCAACATAGAAGGACACCATCTCTGCAGAAAATTAAAAAATAGCTGGGCACAGTGGTGCATACCTGTAGTCCCAATGTCCCCAGCTATTCAGGAGGTTGAGGCAGGAAGATTGCTTGAGCTCAGGAGTTTGGGGCTGCGATAAGCTGATGACACCACTATACTCCAGCCAGGGAGATACAGTGAGACCCTGTCTCAAAAAATCAAAACACAAACAAATAAAAGCCTCACCAGGCCCTGGAAACATTCTCAAGAAAACTGCTATCAGGTCCAGGCTATGAGGAAAAGATCATTGCTGAGGTTGAGAACCCCT
Source organism: Loris lydekkerianus (assembly GCA_963574355.1). Taxonomy (NCBI): domain Eukaryota; kingdom Metazoa; phylum Chordata; class Mammalia; order Primates; family Lorisidae; genus Loris; species Loris lydekkerianus. The sequence goes on from CAUYPK010029323.1 coordinate 33,271, forward strand.
GATCTGGTCCATAGCAGTAGATTTGAAAACCATTAAGGCAGGATACTTAGCACATGTATTTCTTCACATATGCTGGGGTTTAGAGTTGAGTTTAAGCAAGTAATTTTCCATCTCTAAGCTTTAATTTCCTCCTGCACAGGTTAATGTAAATGTCACTGAGTTGTTACATGACTCAAATTAAGAATTTGGGCATCAAAGTGCTTTGATTATGGCATAAATGCTATCCGCCTGAGTCATTTACTCCTCTGCATCATTCTTAATAATCCAGATCACAGGAATACCTACTGCTTCTGTATCATTTACTGGAAATACATCCCAGACTCCTCTTAAGCCACGTGCAGCATCCCGGTGGCCTCAAAGTCCTCTATTGAAGACCTGGGGCTACATTATGGGCAGCAGAAGAGAGATCCCTCTTTCAGGTGAACTAGGACTTGGATAGGGCTTTCTGCCATGCCCACAGCTTTGACTCCATGAGATCTTTGAGGAGACTATTGTATATTTAAGGAGTTGACTAGTTCAGAAGTATGAAACCATAAAATTTCTTCCAGTTTCACTAACTATGTAAGGATGGTTGTCGCAGAGTTGTAACTGTAGTCATTCTTCAGAGTGGCTGAATCAAGATTAGGAAGCTTAGTCAACAGGCAGTACCAGACAAATGCCAAATTCATCCTTCTGGATGCAAGGAAGGTGATGGGATAAGCTGCTCCTGAGATTACAGAGCTCAGGCCACTGGAAAATCAATTCTAGAGCTTTAACATCTCATTTTCAGCGGAAAGACATTTTCACCATCAACTCCAAGGTATGCATGCACAGATGCTCTGCTTTACTCCTTTGTGATATGAGTCAGAGGGGAACACACAGAAAGGTACCTGGAGTCACAGGTTCCTCTGCTCTGTGACCTTCAGATAGACTCTTGACTTTCCCGGCACTCACGGGCAGCATAGGCTGAATGGGCTGGAAGCCAAAACACCTTTACCAGATAAAGATAACCCAAACCGAACTAGGCTGGGTTCTAAGACCTCTCTCCAGCAAGGCCTCGGGCTACTTCAGGAAAATCCAGCAGGTAAGAGGCCAAAAGGAGTTCTATTTCTCCCACTGCAGTGCAGAAAAAGTGGCGATTTAACCTAGTCTTTGAACACAGAGTTGAGTCAGAGACCTGTTAAGGTGGTCTCTTAACCTCTCTGTATATCAGTTTCCACAGGTTTCAAAGGGGAATAAGAAAGTGGCTTCTTCATAGTATTGCTAGGATAAACAAAGAGATAAAATGGAATAATCCATGTAAAAACCCATGAAAAAAAGTATAAAAACACCATACAAATAGTAAGATGCTCAAAATAATGTCTGGTATCCTCAAGCTTCACCCCTTCCACCCTGCTCAACCCTAGCTCCGCAGTAAGGAATTCTCTCAGAATGAAAGCTCTTTTCCTTGCTGCAGTTTTGTGTACCAGAGCTCCTCTGTGTCAGGGTTGATAGGTTCCTCTAAGCCAGGATGACAATCTTAAGGGTCCTTTCAATGGGAGCCCAAGCCATAAAAAACCCTATGAAACATGTGAAAAATGCCAAGCTATCTGCCACTCCAAACCTCTACATGAGTCCTAGTTAATAAGGGCCAGGAGCAGCTCAAAATGAGAAGTTCCTAGATCTTCACCAACAACGCTGCAGCCATAGAGGTAGCAACATTCCCCTTGGTGTGAGAGCCCTGCAGGCCACTCACACAGGCAGCACAGAATCCATGCTTGTATGTGACTCACCACCTTTCTTCTGTACTGTACATAGGAACAGAACTGAGCCTGATAGAATGAGCAACAGCATTTTCTGCATGGTTTCCTCTGCCACTTGAGCACTGGCAATTCTCACACTTCCTTCTAAACTACTATGGTAGCCGCCTTCTAGTCATCTTCTAATGTATCTTCACAGAAGAACATCAATAATTCAAAACTTAACTTCTTCCCCCCATATATGCTTTTTTTTCTTTTCTTTTTCTTTTTTTTTTTTTTTTTTGAGATAAGAGTCTCACTATGTCGCCTTCAGTAGAGTGGCATGGCGTTACAGCTCACAGCAACCTCAAGTCTTGGGCTTAAGCAAGTCTCTTGCCTCAGCCTCCCAAGTAGCTGGAACTACAAGCACCTGCCTATTTTTTGTTGTAGTTGTCATTGTTGTTTGGTAGGCCTGGGCTGGGTTTGAACCCACCAGCTCCGGTGTATGTGGCTGATGCCCTAGCCGCTGAGCTATAGGCACCACGCCCATGTATGCTCTTTTTCACATGCTCTCATTCTATGGGCAAGACAAAAGGACCTTCTCTGCCTCACCTCAGTCAGGCACTGAGGCCAAAAATCCTGTGATCTAATTATCTCTTGAACTCCTTGCCTCTTCTTCATGCCCATCATTATTGATCTCACTCAACCTCCTATTTCTCCTTCATACCATTCTAGTATCCCTTCCAACAGCTAAAGTGGCCATTAAAATTAATCAAACCACGTCCCTATTAGATGGAAATCTTCATCTCTCACAGCCTGGAAGATTGAATCCCAGCTCCAGAACATAATTGACTGGGCCTTCCAACCTCTCTGGTTTCAATCACTCCCATTGCTCCATGGATCTTATGTCCCTACCAGTCAAATGATCTGAAGCCCCCTAAGTATCTGAGGGCTTCTCTTACTTCTAGACCTTCGTAGTTGCCATTCCTTCTATTTATTCTCTTCCTTCCCCCTCCTCATTAGCCCAATTTCTCCTGCTTCAAATCTCAGCTTAAAATCATGTCCCTCAGGAAGTCTGTCAACAGCCCCCTTTCCCAGAGTTAGGTGCTACACTGGGTACCCTCCAATGACTATCACAGACTTTATCACAATTTACTGTTGTTGCTTATTTAACTATCTATTCTACTAGACTATAAGCTCCAGTGTGGGACTATCTTATCCACCAAGGTGTGCTTGGCACTTAGCAGAATGTGTGCCACACAATGAAAGATTAATATATATATTTCAATACTGAATGAATAAATAAGCTGATGGACAGAGAGGTAGTTGGTGCAAATATAAGAAAGGAAACACCTACAAGCCACAAAGGGCCATTTATAGTGCCTCTAAGGCCTCTAGACCTAACCATTTAACAGGATAGGATAGGACAGGCAGAAAGCAAAGCTTCAAGAATCACCAGGAATATCCAAATTAACATTTCACTTTTGCTATCCTGTCCCTTTGCAAATTCTCCTCAAATGTCAGTGAAACTAAGATATATGTGGCAATGGTACTTCTTCTGGGTGTAGCAAGATTTAGGTACACTTAACAACTAGCATAGCTGGGGCTTCAGGGCCAGAGGGATATTATAGGGCTAAGGGTATAGGCTGAGGGGGGACAGAATATCTGACAGAGCTTCAAGTCCAGGTTTGAGTGGAGGCACTGGCAGGACAGAGGACACCAGGGCAGAGAAGGCAATAGAGTAAATAGGGCCAAAGGACATGAGAATTGGTAGATAGAGGGCATGACATAGTACTAAAGCTCCAACTAGAAGGACAGAAGTGGGACTAGACAACTAAGGAGTGGTGGAGTTCTGGGTTATTTCCAGGGTAAATAAATACTTTCAGTAAGCTTGTAGGTGAATACACAGGACAGACTCTAATATCTCATCTTTAAGAGATCTCAGATGCTCATTTACGTCTGTAGAACATCCCTGGAGACCACTCATCCATAAATTCAATTGATTCAAATTCTAAAGTCAACCAACTTTGGGTTTGGGGGCCACCAAAAATACATTTCCCATATTCAATACAGAGGGAAAAGTTCAGGCTTTGGACTCTATAATAGATCTCTCAGCTCTCTCTTCTACTAGCTATAGGGCTCTAGACTTCAGTTTCCTAAGCTATTCAAAATGGATGCTCACCTCGCACAAGTGTTGGGAAGATTAAGGGAGTTAATGTTTATGAAGCACCATACAGAGTTCCAAGCACAGAGCAAGTGTTCAGTAAATTGGCTTTCTTCCCCTTTCAAATGAAGCCCAATAGGCCCCATTTTAAATGTGTACATGGGAATAGGAATGGGGGTTGAGGAGAATGTATTTTGCTGACCCATTAAGACAGGAGGCATGACTTAGGGCTGTGTAGCATCCAGGGATGGAACAGGGACATATCTCCCCCCACCCTATCATTCTCATCCAGGTGCCTGGTGTCTTGGGCTGGCAGGGGTTCCCATGCGGTCAGGGAAAACAGGATCCATTAGTACCTTTCTCACCACATTCGGAGAGGAGTGCTGGATGGTGCTGTCCACTGGGGGGACATTGGGAGGGGGTTCTTCCCCAGATACTTGGGGCAAGGCAGCAGCAGTATTCTTATCCAAAGGGAGAGCTGGCTTTGGGCACTCAGATGCTGGGGGCTCATCCGTAGCCTGGAGAAGAAAATACCAACTTGATTTTCTTATGCAGAGAGTAGTAACAGCAGCAACAGCAAAAACTGGTGTCTACTCTGCCCATTGTCACCACCTACACGTGTGAATTGCTCAAAAACTTTTTAGAAAGAAAAATATTCTTTATCTAAACTTCCTAAGACTAAATTCTAGCATGACAGTCAGGATAGAACCCAGACTGAGAATTCTGAGCTAATTCTGTCATATTCATTTTAGCTTGTGGTCCTCTATGAACCCTAGACCCTTAGGTCATTTTCTGCCATGACGGGAATATTGTATATATCCTCAAAGGAATGGAGCCTCAGGAGAAGATATTTGAAGATCTGAAGTTGTTAGTGCTAAAGCACAATGTGAGGACTTACATTTTGTAATAAAATTTTACAGAGCTCCTTTGAAGATATAAATGTGATCAGAGAATTAAAGGAGATAGCACTACAGAAAAAAATGAGAAAAGACATAGAGAAGAAGCTAGAACAGGAGGTTCTGGAAAAAAAGAAAAGCAGGAGCTAAGAAAGATGTGGGATGCAGCAAAGATCCCAGAGGTACAAACTGCCCTTCTTTGATTGTCTTTTTGCTAATGAAAAAGAGCAGCATTCAATATACCCTTAAGAAGAAAATAATCCCTCTTCTACAGCATTATAGAAAAGTCAGATCTGGATCTAAGCACTAGCTCTACATCTCAATATTGTAGATTCCATAGGCAAACTGCCTACATTTTCTAACCCCCACTTCTGTACCTACAAATCACAAATAGTAATGCCTACTTAAAAGCATTGTTGGTAGGATCAATGATACAGTGCATACAGAACACACCTAGCTTAATAGATGTGAAATGAAGTTTAAGTCTGTATCTGTGCAGTGTAATAAAAGTGTTGCCCAGTAGCATCTAACACATACCCTCACGTGACTCCTTAAGCTCTGCCCTTTCCCCTATCTGGGATTTATATGTTTCCAGGGGCAAGCTGGAAAGGTTACAAAGATAAGAGATAGCAGTCCAGGCAGAATGGCTCATATCTATAATTCTAGCACTCTGGAAGACTTGAGGTCAGGATTTTGAGATCAGCCTGAACAAGAGTGAGACCCTGTATCTACTAAAAATAGAAAAATTAGTGGGGCATCTCAGCATGCACCTGTAGTCCCATACTCAAGAGGCTAAGGCAGGAGATAAGTGATGATGTCACTGTGTTCTACCCAGGCCGACACAAAAAAAGTATAAGAGGTAGCCTCCCCTCTGTACTGGCACTGGCAGAAGTCCAGCATAGCTCAGAAAGCACCATCTATGGACAAGGTCCCTAGTATCATCCAAGAAGGCAGGGCTAAGCCAGGCAACTCTGAAAAGTACTGAGCCTAGATCTGTGGTGGGACTAGCTATTATGTTCTCTAGAGCTTTCCTGAGATGGGAAGTTGAGTCCAGGGTAGTTCTGAAATGTGAGGGCTGAGCAAAAGCCATCCTAAGATGAAGAGACTGTATTCCTGTGCCACTTTGTGACTGAAGATGCTGTTTCCTGAATAATCCTAGGATGGGCAGAATATGTGCCCCAAGCCACTCTGAGACTTACCTGTGGTGTCTCTTCCTGGCTCTGGGACTGGACAGGGGCTGGCTGCCTCACGATGTAGTTGATCTGCCCCACAATAGTTTGCTGAAGATGCTGAGGAGATTTGGTCTGACTCAACTGCAGACTGGGCTGTTGAGCCTGAAGGAGAAGCTCTAAGTCCTTCTGCATTTCCTCCAGTTCAAACTTGTGGTGCATTATATCCATGTTCTGGGAACAGGCAGGCCCAGAAGAGCTCTCCTGCTGACTAGAAGCCAGATGCTGGGATGGAGGCAGAGGTGGGGGTGGCTGCTGTGGGGGAGGAGGTGGTGGGAGTGGTGGAGGTGGCAGCTGCTGCTGTGGCTGTGGCTGAAAGTGACTGAGCTTCAGCTTCTGCTGGTGGCCAAACTGGACTTGGATAGAGGGTGTCTGTAAGGTGGGCTGGGCATGGGGTCCTTGCTGAACATCCTGTGGTGGGACGATGCACACAGGCTGAGAAGTCAGCTGCTGCCCCAGCCGCTGGGATGTGCTCTCCTGCTCCACAGGGGGCTGGGTTTCCAGCCAGGGCTGTAGTAGCTTTGGTGGATGAGGACTACAGGCCAGCTCTTTCTCCCTGGGCAGCAGGGTGGAGCACTGCAATGGGCCCAGCTGTTGAGGCACCATCTCAGAGGGCTGCCTAAAGCTGTGGGCTGGGTGTATGCTGGGTGGTGGGACCTGGGCTTTAAAGGAAGGTGACACAGGGGAGCAGTGGGAGCAGCACACAGATGTGGAGCATAGTGTTGGGGACTGGAACTTATGTGAGGGGTGGCTAAGAGCCTCTTGCTGAGCCACTGGAGATTGGTGGCTTTGATAAAAGGATGAGGGCCCCTGTAAGCCTCCATAAGCAGGAGTATCTGCCCAAGATAGTTGTCCACCTTCCGTTGTTATACAGCCTGGAAATTCAGAACAGAGTTTTTCAAAATGCGGCTTCCTGCTCCTGGGACCAAAGGACACAATTATAAAATTCAAGCCCTGATCGCCAAGACTCAGTCTATAATGATTCCACCTGTGTGGACCTGCTCTGGGGCTCAGTATATTTGAGAAACTAGCCTAACATCTACCAGATGCTTAGCCTGACTTTGTTTCTGTACTACTCCTTTTTTTTTTTTTTGTTTTTTTTTTTTTTTTTTTTGGAGCAAGAGTCTCTTTGTTTCCCAGGGGGGGGCTCCTAGGGCCCCCCCCGCCCAACCG
>CAUYPK010029326.1:0-27844 GCA_963574355.1 Loris lydekkerianus
TTTCTCTATTCCTGGGATACTTTGCTAAGGAGAATATGTTCCAGCTACTCAGCCCTACTATGAAGCTAAACTATAGCTTTCACGTGAAGGCTATAACCCAACTATACCACAAGACTATGGGGAAAGGACCAAGGAAGGGGAAGGGAGGGGGAGGTTTGGGTGGAGGGAGGGTAATGGGTCGGGCCACATCTATGGTGCATATTTTTATCTATAATGATAAAAAAAAAAGATGTTTTCTCCTACATTTAAATCCTCCCACAATCCTATATGGTACGTCTTAATATATCTCCTTTACAGATGGAGATATAGATATTCCCTGAGATTGCAGTAATCAGAGTTCTGTATTGAGAAATAGGATTCAAGTAGCCTTAAATTTTAGGCTCTTTATTATACAAAATAACTCCTCCATAGAGCACATTGTATCTAGAAACTAAAATTTTGGCTCATCAAATTTTCTAGTTTATTGTAATAATGATGTATTAATGTTCTTTTTTTTTGATCATTAATGAATATTATAGTAAAAAGGTTGAATGTTTTTGCCTGGCCAATACTAAACCGTGCTTATTTAAATGATAATTTGGCTATTAATATAAATAATATGTAGCTGTTATATTATTATTTAACAATGTATAGAAAAGGTTGTTTTTTTCATCAGGTATAAATAATTCAATTTCAATCTTGTGATTTAAGACCAGTTAAATACCAAACACTTTAATTTAAGTGACCAATATTCCATCTTCATTCTAATTTATTAATGAACTCAGACATTCTTTATTGAAAAAATTGAAACATATCTGCATTTTTTAGATTAAAGCATACCAAAATCTTGGCCAAGTTGTTTAACCTCTATGGGTCTTGGTTTTCCCATCTGTAAAATAGGACATCAAAAGTATTGGTATCGACAATGCAGTGTTACAGGTACTTAATGTGTCTTTACATGTATTTTTAAAAAAGACATAAACTTAGATGTTGAAGAATGTAGCTAAAGAAATATTATCTATTTTGATAAAACTAAATGCAAAAGGAACAGTGACCATTCTTTTTGGTAAGCAGTCTAATTTTCTTATTTTAATGCTTGCACTTTACTTTGAAAAGTAAGATGCTAGGTTTATATTGAATGTTATTATAACTGTATTGCAATTTTAAAATTAACATCACGTTATATGTGTCCAGGAAGTTCCATGCAGCATAAAAATTTTGTTTATGCTTTTGTTTTTCCCACTGAGCTTTCTTTTTAACTAAGGAAATAGCATGTTGTACCACAATATAGAGTCATACATATTACAATGTTTTATTAAATAATAACAATGAAATTTAATTTAGTTGGCTGCTTGAAAGCTGGCAAAAATTGCTTTTATGCTGCTTGTGTAACTGATCATTGGCTTCTGGAAGGAATATGTATATACTTTTGTTGCAGAAATCTGTTCCTTTTGTCATCATTGTCCATGGCCACATTACTGAAAATTATTTTTTAAAAGATTCAAGAGAAATTTAAGTGAGCTTCTTTGTAATTTTTTAAGAAAATATGGGCATATAAGACCACAAAACCAATTAATAGATGATCTTCATTAGGTTTTAGAGGTGAATAATTGCCACTTATTAAAAAATAATACCAGTAATAATTTAGATAGGTATTTTTTACTATGTATGAACAAGTAATCATAAGGTCAAATTTTTTCTTTGAGTGTGTCTAAATGTTTTCATTCAATAAAAGATAAGGCAATGCTTCATATTTGAAAACTAGATTTAAAAACATTTTTAATGCAAATTTAAGGCTATTTAAACAAAAATCCACACACACACACACACAAAAAAAAAAAAACTTTGACACATAAAACAAACCTGTGGATCTTTTTTAAATGAGTATTGTATAGACACACATAAGAATATTTGAAAAAAATTTTTTCTAATTTTCTTTGTCAAATATCTTACTCTTTTTAGTGGAGTTGAGGAAACGTTTAATAGTACAGTTATAGAAGATTTAATAAAATGTACCTGCTAATCATTTGTAACCTCATATTAATGTGAAATTAAAAAGCAAAAAAGAAATAAAATGCATTTGTTATCTTCTGAGAACTTACTGATTACCAGTAAAAAGACATAAGGTTATCATATTTAGTCTTAAAGTTGAAAATTTACACAGGTTCTAAGCACAAACATAAGGGACAATTAGCTTATCTTCAATTTCAGGGAAGTCTTATCAGAAGAATTCTATCCTCCCTAACAACCACATTTCCCCAAATGGAAATATAAAAAATTTAACAGCTATCATTCATATGTGCCTTACAAATGTCAGCCACTTCAATTACAGTCTCCATAATACTGACAACAGCATTGCCAGGGACACAATAGTATGCCTGGCTTACGGATAAGGAAACTCGATTTCAAATGCACGCTATGATTTACAAAAATGGCATGTTAGCAAGTGAAGGTCCAGGAATCAAATATAGAAATCATAAAAACCATCATTGTCTGTCCAAGTCCATAGTTAGTATTAATAAGATTTTACATACTGGTGAATTTGCTAAGAATTACACTCTTTCTTCACCCTCATTTACATTCTCTACTTTGTCTTAAAGAAAGGTGATAAATGCCTCTTTAAAAAGGGAGTCCGTGGAATTGATCGTTTATTAATGAGCTTAACACGTTGCTCTTACATCTCACTTTAAGAAAAGTCTGCCAATCAGTGCTAAAGAGAGAGCATTTACTTTTTTAACCTGGAAAATTCTGACCTTGTCCCAAAATGTTTGTTCCTGATGATTTTTCAGTAAGGTCAAATGCATGAGAGAAAATAAAATAGCATCATCTAGTAAGATGATTCACCATAATATGGAAAGTCTTTGTCTGAAAATAACCAGAAAATTGTTGATACGAAACTTCCTGACATAAATAGCATAAGCCTAAGTTTTTAATTTTGAATATTCTTCTACCTGTGGGAACTTTTGAAATCCACTGTGAGGGTTTTACAGGTTCTGACATAGCACTCTTTGTTCTGCACATTTTAGAAAATGAATTTCCTCTAATATGAATTTATTCAATTCTATTCACATACTCCATTTGAGATGTCACTGTAATCTTGCATAGTGAATGGTACAGGTTCATAAATATTTTAAATTAACCACCATGTCCCATTATCTTCTACACACGGTAAGTGTGTATTTCTTATTTCTCTTATCTTTTAAAATGGGATTAGTCATGAGATCCCTCTACATTTAATCCATGCACTGGATCAAAGATAGAATGATCATACACTTATTTTTCATGCAGCTGAATATTATTATCACTTGAAATGTATTACCAAAGGCAATGCTGAAATTGCTATGTAAGTTGAAAATAATTAGGAACTTGAATCCAAGGGACCCCATGCCTCTGGATTCAGCAATAGCACATTATGGGAACGGCAAACAGGCGTGTAAGGGATTGCAGCAGTCTAATCCTAATACTCTTGAAAATTATAAAATTTAATTTGTGCCATTTGTTTATGCAACATCATGTCTAAGATCACAACACAGGTATGTAGTATCTAGGTTGCAGTCAGGTCTTCCTAATTAGGGAAGGTTTGCAGCAGATTCATCAGGTGTATGTAAAGGACTCAGGGCAGCAGGAAGCCCAAGAAATTGCTATTGGGCAAGCAAATGTGGAACAACCACAAGCAGAGGGGACAGGAGACAATTTGTAAATTACACGGAACAGCTGTAAACACCCCAGGATAGAGCAACGATTAACATCGCAATTTGCACTGACATTAGGGTGTGGGACGGCTCATTTTGTAAAGCGTTTTACCCAGACTAGTGAAAAGTGGCACACTTACCACCAGTTTCACTTTCTCAACAGAGTCATGGAATAAGAAAGAAATGATCTGTTGACACGAATCTGTTTTTAAAATTTCTTTCAAAGATTCATTCATTCCTTTTCATCAGTATTATCGTTTAACCCTTGCAAAGGGCAAGGGTTACCAGATAAGATTGGGATAAAAAGCATCCCTGCTTTAAGCGGACTCACGGTCTAGTGGGAAACAAGCACTCAGACAGATAATGGGAACTAAAACAGGGAACATGAGTAAGTGTCCTTAGTCCTGTCACAGATAGCAGGGATGCTCTTCTAGGGGAAGTGATAACTAAATTTTATCTGAATGGATTAATAGATCCTAACGAAGACAAAACAGAGAGGGGAACATAGGAGCATTTCTGACAAAGAATATGGTGTGTATGAAAACAGATGCAGGAACTATTCAAAAAAAAATAGAGTTTGAAGAGTGAAATGCTTTTAATTGTGAGTTAACAAGACATTTCCAAAGTCATACGGCATCTGTGAAGGGCCACCCTTGAGTGACTTCAGCTTTGCTTCTCATGGCATCTTCATACCAATTTGCTAATCCTATTTGTTATTTATTCCTGGGGGAACCTGGTTTCTAGGCTTTGGGCCTCCTGGTTGTGCTCAGTTCCTGCTTGATCCTTGCATCCTCCATGTAGAATTCACCCATGCTTTTCTTTGACTCTCCTCAGAATCCTGAAACTTTATCCCCAACCTCACAAAATATCTTTCCCTCTTCCTCCTTTTTGAGTAGCATTCTGTAGCTTCCTTGTTGAGGTCTCCATCACTGCTCTAAAACAATACATTTGATTTTGTTGTGTAAGCTTACATTCAATTTTTATTTGCTATTTGATTCTAACAAGATAGGAACGTAAATAGCCAAATGGAGAAGTATCTTGTAGGATATTTGGATAATATAGAATCTTGATTAGGGGTACAGACTCTGAAACCAAATTACTGGGTTTGAATCTACTCTATATCACTGACTCAATAATCAAAAACAAATCATTAGCCTCTTGTCTCAGTTTTTTCATCACTTATTGGAATCATAACAGTATTTCCCTTAAAGAGTTGCTTTTTCCATTGAGTTAATATATGTAACATGCTTAGAAGCACAGCTATACATATGTGAGCTCTGATATACAAGGGGATGGAGACTTGAGTTTCATTCTCGTAAGTAGTAACATGAGTGTTTTTAATTTTTACAATGTTAGGCTCCTATGTGTTGAAAATATTTAAGAGGGTTTAGGTTAAAAAAAGAATGCGAGTTAATGAGGCTGTTAAAAGAGACTTCCTGAGTAATTGAGGTAAAGAAATGAAGTTACCTATAGTTAGAACAAACAGGTTAAATGACTGAAATATTTGGGAGGTAATAACAGCTAATGTTGCTTTTTGTTGCATATCCCTGCATATGTGTAATAGGTGTGAAGGGAAGGCATGTGCATGTTTGTGTTTTTGATTGAAATATCACTTGGAGTACACAGAACACACAAGAGTAAATGCACAGATTGCAATTAATAAAAACTTGTGTTTCCAATTTATTTAAAGCTCTCTAAACTATAGCATTGTTTAATGCAATCAGTGCTTTGATCAATTGTAGCCAGTTTTACCGCCCATTATTTTATTTTATCATCCATGAGAGGAAAAACAGAAAAGATAATTAAATTTACTGGAAAAGGTCCTGAATTGTGAATCCTATTTAATTAGTTCATTTATGCCCAGAAACCATTGTGTACATAGGCAAATGTATGGGCAAAATATGAATTCGTGTGTGTGAAGGTCTTAAGTGATAGACACGCTATAGCAACCACCCAGAAACAGTTAGAACAAAGTATTATAATACCACCCAGAAACAGATTTATAATGGGTTGGTCAACTAATTATAGCTGCTTGTTAGGGTCTGCAAGAGGATGTTGGCTATCCAGAATTTGTAACAGGGATTTGTAAACAGGGTATTAAAGGGATAGAAATAATGCAAATGATAACCTCTTTCCCTGTTCTACAAATGCCTGAATTTCAAGGATAATCCAGAAACTGACAACTTCTTATTAAGTACTGACTTATAATTCTGAAAATGCCAGCAAGGAGTCTTTAGAAACAAGAACACAAGTTGAAGGATGAGTAGCTGATATTAGAGGGCCCAAATATCCAATTCTTTTTTTGTATAACTTGTATTTTATACATGAAAATTTGAATATTTGATTTAAAAAATCTCAGTAAAAAATGTGTTGAGCACAATTATAAGTCTACCTTTATTAGTGTCTGTGTATCTATACAGAAGCTTTTTCTTTCTTTTTTAATTATAAAAGTCTCCAGTTCCTTTCCACTTAATATATATCATGGGTGTTTAAATTCTTTTATTTATTTTCTTGAGGTAGGGGTGACATTAGTGGATTTTTTTTTTTTTTTTTTTTTGAGACACAGTCTCAAATTTCACCCTGGGCAGAGTGCCATCACAGCTCACAGCAACCTCAAACCCTTGGGCTTAAGCTATTCTCTTGCTTCAGCCTCACAAGTAGCAGGGACCACAAGCGCCCACCACAAACACCTAGCTATATTTTTGTTGTTGCTGCAGTTTTCATTGTTGAGCTGGCTCAGGCTGGGTTTGAACCAGCCAACCTCGGTGTATGTGGCCAGCGCCCTACCCACTGAGCAACAGGTGCTGCCTAATGTTAGTGGATTTTTAAATGTGTGATTTCCTTACTAATACATTTCTTTTGTATAGCATATTTTGGATTCACACATTGTATCACACTTACATATACAGAAATTTTCTTCCATCCTACGGCTTATCTCTTCACAAGGTCTTTCACAGAGCAGAATTTTTAATTTTAGGAGGGCAAATTTACTGATTGTTTTCTATATAAATCATGCTTTTGCATCCTAGCTAAAATCATTAGCCAACATAAGCTCTGATAGATTTTTCCTTTCTTTTTTGTTGCTCAATTATATTTTATCTATTTAAATAAAAATATTAAGAGGGTACAGCTATCTTTGTTATATTGCAGCTTTGGTAATGCTTGAGTTGGGGCTACTGGTTTTGCATTTTATAGGTATGTCTATAATCCATTTTTAGTTAATTTTTGTTAAATGTGTAAGATCTGTGTTTAATTTGTAGGCATCTGAAAGTTCAATTCTGCCCACATTATTTGTTCAAAAACTTTTTTCCATTTCCTTTGTACTTTTTGAAAACAAAAGTAGTTGACGTTTGTGTGGGTCTGTATCTTGCCTCTCTGTTCTGCTCCCGTGACAGTACCTGGGATTCAGATCCTTATGCAACTAGGAGACACTGCTGGCACAGGGTGGCCCTACCGCTGAGGGCGTCTTGCGGGTGATGGCTGCAGAAGAACCCACGCAGCCAACTCCCAGGCTCTGAAGACCATGTGCATTGGTTCTGTCCTCCCGGAGCCCCCTCCGTGTGCTTTACCAACCATTTCCTGGGGTGCAGGACACTGAATGGCTGGAGTGGTGGGAACTTGTCTGCCTTGCTGGGTCTAGCTAGCATTGAAATGCTCTGGCCCTCTGGGCAGACAGAGAAAGATAGCAATGGGGCTGGAGGGCTGCAGAGATGCAGGACCTGTTGGGCAGGCTATAGTCTAGACGGGGCTGGGCCCTCAAAATAGTTCTAGCTGCCTCTGCTTGTGTCTCAGAGGTTGTGTGGGACCCAGCACCTACTCCTTCTTTAGAACAATGCTGTCATGTAGACACCACCATCCTCGCCATAATAGGTTTGGGACCTAGAGGGCTGGGGTGGGAATGTGCACCACTGGGGATCCCTCACCCTTATATGCACTTGAGAGTTTTTCTCAACTTCCAGACAATTCTGGCTGGGCCAGCTGGTTTGCTTCCCTTTTCTTCCATACCACAAATGTTCCCTGTCAGTTCCCTGCTGAATCCCAGTGTTCTGTCGTAGACTTTGTCATGTGAGGCAAATACTCAGTGTCTCTAGTCAGCCATCTTGAAACCTCTCTCCAGATGTTTTAAATATAGGCTGAAAAAAAACAACAGAATAGCAAGAATTTTGAGTGGTGAGAGTAACATAGAAAATAAATGTCTTAGAGACGTCTAGTTCATATTTTATGAAACTTCAAGTTTTTATTTCTTGTGCATATTATTTAATGCTATTATTTATAAAGTTACCTTCTCTTTTCATATTTCACATTAAATCTGAATCCTTTATATATGGGATAGCTAGTTAATGAATACTGCACAGAATGCTAATTATATTGTGAGCATGCATTAACGAGCAGAATAAAATTCCAGCACTTTTTTTCTTTTTTGCTTTCATTGGTGCTGTATGAAGAATGAGTACTATAAAATTAGGTAATATCTTTAGAACTTAAATGGTTGAATAAACCAATAAAAATACAATATATCTCACACATGTGTGTAACTGAGATTAAAATTAGTTATAGTATAGCATCCATGGGATATTTTGCTAATGCAAACAATAGCCTCCAGACTATCAAATACAGTATCATAAACCATCATTTTTCAAAAGTCTTATAAAAACCAGTATATATTTGTGATCTGTTACTCTGACAAGATAGCAAAATGTTAAAATATCCATAATATACAAGCTATTTTAAATATTATAAAAGAGAATATGTATAAGCAGAATATAGCATTAACAAAAATTAACTAAAAATGAATTATAAACATAACCAGAATTGTCCTTTTAATGTTAACTTCATTGAAATCTTCCTTTTATCCTCATTTTTCTCCTTTCAGGGTTGACTGGTAAATTTTTATTTATGGTCTAACTCCATTGCACACAGGACAGTCAGTAGCCATCAGCACTGAATTGCTATCTGGTAGATTGGGTGAACACACGCTAACTTGTGATTTGACAAGAAACAGCTGAATTTGAGTCTTTTACAAAGGGCACAATACTGCAAAAGGCTTAAAGGCAAATAGTCCTTGGGGAAAACAATGTATTAAGGGTTATCAATCTTGCCCTTCTCATTGAGACTTTTAATAAATTCACCACTCCTATAGCCTCTCATCTTAGTAAGCTTGCTTTCTTTCTTTTTTTCTTTCTTTTTTTCTTTCTTTCTTTCTCTCTCTCTCTCTCTCTCTCTCTCTCTCTCTTTTTCTTTCTTTCTTTGTCTTTCTTTATCTCTCATTCTTTCTTTTATTTCTTTCTTTCCCACTCTTTCTTCTTCTTTTTCTTTTCTTTTCTTTTCTTTCTTTTCTTTCTCTCTTTCTCTCTCCTTCCTTCCTTCCTTCCTTCTTTCCTTCCTTCCTTCTTTCTTTCTTTCTTTCTTTCCTTCCTTTTCCTTTCTTAATTTTTTCCTCCCACTCTCCCTTCTTTCCTTTTGTCTTTTGTCTTCTTTTCCTTCTTTCATTACATAATAAATTAAAAATGTATAGAGTTATTATAATTACTCAAAATTTCATAATTTCCTGTCTGCAAAGTTTGTTAATTAAAAAGAAGCAATTTTCCATTTGTCAAATTCAGGACATATTGCCATGAAATATTGATAGGAATGAAATGAAATAATTATAATCGTCTACATTGCAAAGAATTAAGGCTGTAATGTCAAAAAAGTATATATTATAGCAGTTATAGTATTCCAGCTAAAATTGTAAAAGTAAAAATAAGAATTTTAAAAGTTTCTTAAAGTAATTTTCATTAGTTTTTTATGAGAAATCATATGTGATGTAAGCAGAACATCCATCAGATCTCCCAAATAGCTTTCTGTTTCTTCTATTTTTATTAATTTATTCTAAATATGAGAATAAATTCTCTTTTTTTCTAAAAATTCATTTCTTTAAAGAGCTTTAATACAGAGGCAATATATTAATCCTACCAATATTAATGACTGAGCATCATTAATGTAGCTATAACTCAGAGTTGTAATGTCTCTACCATATGCCTGGTACTATTGTAAGTCTGGTCCCACAGCAGTCCAAAGAACATGCATGTTCATACATTTAAGTTCAATTGCTGGAAAGAAAGACTAGAAGGATCTCTGCCTGGGTAAAGATCAGATAATTCTTTGTTATGAGGCTGTCCTGTACATTATAGAATGCTAGGCATTTAATCTGGTTCATGCATACTAAAAACCAATAGAAGATTTCACTTCCTCCATTTGTGCCAATCAAAAATGCCTTTAAACATTGCCATAGGGCAATGTTTATTTTGGGGAATAAAATTGTTTTATTAAAACAATTATTTTATTTATTAAAATAAAATTATTTTATTCTGGGGAATAAAATTGTCCAGAATTAAATATCACTTACATATACCAACTACTCAGGATGATTTATTTAGGAAATAGAGAAGGTTAAAATACAAGAAGGAAGAAAGTGAATTGGTCTCTCAAATTTTACACTTCTGTGTCAACGAATTGACTCTTTTCTACAGATTTCAGATACTTTTAATGTATGCCTAATGTGAGATTTAGAAATTGCCAAAAAAATCAAAGATAAGCATGTAAATATAAAAGCCAAACCAAAAAAAAAAAAAAAAAATTCATTCTACTCATGTAAAATGCAGTACTATGATAAAAATGATATTATTTTCTTGCAATTCATCTCAGTCTTTTTTTTTGCAGAGTGAAGAAAAAATTCTTGCCATACTATTCTGAGTTGCAAACACTTGTGAGATCACATCAATTTTTATCTGTAATAAATATCCCTGGAAAAGGTGGAAAATATCAAGAACAAAGAGACATCAAACAACTAGAGCAAGGTGAGCCTCACTTTATGATTTGAGAACTGTTTTTTTTGTTTGTTTGTTTTTTTTTGAGACGTCTCAATCCGTTGCCTTGGGTCGAGTGCCATGACATCATCATAGCTCACAGCAACCTCCAACTATTGGGCTCAAGTGATCCTCTTGACTCAGTTTTTCTATCGTTTTAGTAGAAACGGGGTCTTGCTCTTGCTCAGGCTAGTCTCGAAGTTGTGAGCTCAAGCAATCCACCTGCCTCGGCCCCCCAGAGTACTAGGATTACAGGCATGAGCCACTGCGCACAGCCAGAATGTTTTCTCAATATAGTCTTCCTGTGACTTCACCATGACTTCCTCATTGCTTAGGGAAGCAATGGATGACAGGTGAATTTCTATAAATATAGGCACAAAGTCAAATAGAAGGAAGTATAACAGAGGTTAGGATAAAAGAAAATCTTTCCTTTCTGGGGCTGCTGGGTAATTTTTATGAGTTAAAAAGTACATGTTTTTAAATTACTGATTTACCTTCTGGGGGCAAGACATGATTACAAGAGGTACTTTACCTAACAAATGCAATCAGTGTAACCTGGCTTATTGTACCCTCAATGAATTCCCAACAATAAAAAAAAAATTAAAATTCATTTATAAGATGGCCAGAGGCCTTAAATTAATTGATTGCCTAATAGTCTTAATAATTTTTAACATCTAAATTTGTGATACATAGGATATCACCATTATAGGAAATTGCTGGATTTCTTTCACTGAAATGGTGATTTACATATGAATAATCAGAATTAAAATTTTGCTACACATGCTTGCACTATCCGTAATTGGTTTTTATAAATCTTTAATTATGAAGGAAAGATTAAGCTATATGTTCCATGGTTAGAGATAGTAAGTCTATTCTTGTTATTTCCTGTAGCTGATCTTTATGATAAAAATGATGAATCAAGGGGAGAAAACATGAATGGATTTGGTGGCATGCAGCCACTGATAATATAAAATTGAAATATGAATTCAAAATATTTGTTATTGTCATTTGAGCTATAAAACAGAATTTATTATTTATGATATTTTGTTCAAGCAAATACTTTCAATTGGTTATAGGTTTGTTAACATTACACAAGAAATAAGACGATAACTCTAAATATAAGAATCTACACTTATTTCTAATATGAACAAATTTGGTCATCTTAAGTTTGATGATGTCAGCTAAGCAGTCTGGATTCTAGAGGAGAGTTTTAGCTAGAAACAGAAAACTGAATGCCCTAACTTGTATAAATTTGCATAAAAATGTTACCATGTATTAAAATTCCTCATTCATGTTGTTTTGAGTTTTGAGGTGCATAGTTCCCTTATTCAGATGAATTTTTAACCATTCGGAGAACTTCTCTGATGATCACATCCCGTAAAACCATGTTCCTTAAGTCATTTTAATTCAGACATCCAATGTGTTCTCAACAGATGTTTGGGAGTGAATTGTGTTCTAAATTACAATTGTAATACGGGAAAATAGGCTTACAGCACTTTTATAGTTGAACAATAATTGTTACAGAAGCAAAAAAGTGTCTCACAAAAGGAAGTTGCTACCACAAAGAAATATTCAGAATGTATTGTGTTTTGGGGATATAAGTGCAAAATACTGTCTCTGTCTCACCATATTTTTCTAATTTGAGCAAATTATCCTTACCTCTTGTAATAGTCTACTAGGTTGCCAAAACAAAATATCACAGACTGGGTGATTTAAATGATAGAAAGTTATTTTCTCAGAGTTTTGGAGACTGGGAGGCCAAGATCAAGTTGCAGGAAGGGTTAATTTCTCTCTTACTGGCTACCAGATGGCTGCCTTCTCACTGTGCCTCAGATAGCATTTCCTCCATGTGTGTGAGAGTGTGTGCATGTGTGTGTATTCCTGGTATCTCTTCCCCTTTTTATAAGGGCACTGCAACTCCATTTTTATTCAATCACCTCTTTAAAGACCTTATATCTAGATTTAATTACATGTGAGGTACTGAAATTGGGAGGACGAAATTTACCC
The DNA here is from genome assembly GCA_963574355.1 of Loris lydekkerianus. Lineage (NCBI taxonomy): Eukaryota > Metazoa > Chordata > Mammalia > Primates > Lorisidae > Loris > Loris lydekkerianus. The sequence continues at coordinate 12,527 of CAUYPK010029326.1, forward strand.
CATATTTTCTCTCTAAATCTTAGCTTTGTTATCTAAAATACGGGGATAATGTCAGTTCTTATATGAAAATTTTGCTATAATAAAGGGATAGAATAGTCCATTAATACAGTGATAATCAGATATAAAATATTAAATAAATATTATTTTTTCTGGTATTATAATTATTATGAAATCTAACAATTAAGTTCATGAACTCATCCTAAAAAGTGCTACATACCTCACTGCTGACTATCACTATGATCACCTTCAGAGTACTCTTGGGAAGCTGTTTTACCCACACCAGCACCTAGTCCACCCCTCCAAGCAATTTTGGAACTCTTTTTCTGGAATGGCCATTGGAGCTCTCGTCCTATGTCACACAAAATAATGAATGCCACTCAGCAAGACACCTCCACACATTGACACAAGCACATTGGTAAGGCACTGATATACCAAGCTTCTGAAACATTACTGAATTGTTTGTACAGTGCTGCCAATGTAAGCTCACAATGACAAGTTTGCAAACTTAAATGTCAGACATTGTAAGACCACAGCTCTGACGACCATTCCAACAAAGGAGTTCCTAAATTGCTTTGAAAGGTGGACTAGTCACTAGCAGCAGTGCATAGCTTCCCAAGGGAAGTACTTCAGAAGTGACCATAGTGACATTCACCAATGAGGTATGTAGCAGTTTATTTAGAGTGAGTTCATGAACTTAATTGCCAAACAATGACATCAACATCAACATTATTATAACTTCATCTGTATTTATTTATTTTGTGCTATATTTTATAATAATAGTACCTTATTCCATGCAATTCTTATGTTTCTTCAGTGTATTTCCACAGCTAATTCCACAGGCACAAAATCCATTCTTTCTTTGTTCCTTTGAGAAATATGGGGAATAAGAAACTTTATCCCCATTGGCAATACAGGAAAACCCTCTAATATTTAGTAAGGTAAATGTATACTCTCAAATTATTTAACTGTGAGTTCAAGAGTAGCACATTGGAACTTGAACTATGTTTTTCATAGAAAATAATCATAATAATGATGTATATTATCACATACAGGTGGAAAAGGTGAATATTGTTATATAAGTCAGGATAGAAAAGGTTATTCTATAAAAATAAACAATATGCAAATAAAATAGTAATTTCTTGCTACAAAGAAAGTTTATTTCTTACTGAAGCACATACCCATTACAAATTAGGGTATCAGGGGGTGGTAGCTCTGCTCATTGAAGTCAGTTAGATACCTGGTCTTAATTTCTCAAGTACTTATTTTTTTCCAATAACTGAATTGTTACATACAATTATAATTTGTGTCAGAACTAATTGCATGGCTGTTCTCATTCAGAAGAGCATCAGGAAGCACAGTTCCATTATATGCCCGAGTTTCAGTGAACTGACAATATATGTATATTTAATGAACAAAATTAATTGCTACCACAATGGCACTCCCTCATATCTCTAAATCCAACCCATGAATTTTGATATTAGTGCTTTTATGATTATAAAACTAGTATTCACAGGAATTCTCATAACCACATAAACACAAACAAGATAAAATATACTGCTGTAAAATTATTAGAATAAAATTTATAGTAATAATCTCTATAAAAATCTCATGCCTAACAGTTATCATTATATAAAATAAATTTAAAATATCTTATGATACATTGTTTCCATTGAAAATCACAATTTGTTCTTGTAGTAGAAAGCTAAACCTTATTTGATGATAGTTAACAAAGCATCATCTGTGGCCAAAAGGAGCCTTTATAATAACGACTCATAAATTTGTAACCCTCCAATAGACTGTTAAACAATGACGGATGCTGTTAGAAATAAACCAATATGAGTAAATGAGATTATTGACTAAAAATATTCTAACATTAATAATAAGAAAAGAACCAATTTAAAGAAATGACACATGTAAGCTTTTTAACAAAATATTACTATTATGTAAATATTATTATTAAATTAAACATAGCTGCTGATTTCTCATTCCTTACAAAAAGTATATTTTTAAATTTGTAATGTTTCTTTTTCTTATGAGCTCAAAGAGATAATGATCATAACCATTATAATTGTTGAAAATTAATCTAATTAGATAACCAATCAATATTATGTTCACCAAGTAGATGCACATTCTATAAGTTCTCTATTCTGTGTTATAGCAAAATCAAGTTTAAGAAATAAAAACAAGTAAGGCTTATTACATATAAAACCCAAAATATGAAAAATATTAAAAGTAACTAAAAAGCTGAATGTATTTTTCATATTTTGCTCCAATTTTTATTCTTAAATTTCAAAAAACTAAATACGTAAATTATACATTTATTATAAAACAGATAAGTCATTTGAAAGATTACATATTCCTCCAGGGCAAACAAGAGCGTATCACCGTGTGAAGTGCAGAATACTAGATTTTCCACAGTGATAGATTCAAAAATAAAATATTTGAGCAAATGAATAGTTGTCTTTTATTAATGATTCTTTGTAAATATTTTTTTTCTATATTTTTCTCACTTATTGGCTAAAACCTACTGCTGCTCCATGTTGCACCATGTTTGTCCTCAGAAAGTGAAACCAGTAGGTGGATATATATATATATATATATATCCACCAGCTTTATGCAGTCGATGGTTTCAAATGGGAATCTTATCTCTAAACCTCCTTCCAGACATGCTAAAAGTATATCTCATCAAATATCTGGGCACCCATGGTCCAGGCAAGTTGACACACTAAATCAGCTGTCACAGGTCCTATACCCCTTTTTGTGCCCCTTTTGTTGAGAAATGTTAAGTGAAAAAATTGTTCAATGGCACTGACCTCTCATGTCATCATTCAGTTTCTTCCATAAATTAAAATCCCACAAGTACAGTTGAGACACATGCTGAGAACATGTCTGCCAAGAGACACACTTGCCTATTTCAGGCTCCTTGGGATACACATTGTGTGGCCTCACTTCCTCTTCATCCATTCCCATCCCTACCCTAGAAGGGAGTTTCTACCTCCCAGATCATATACCATCACTTTACTCTTGTCTCAAGACTTATATCTAAATGACTAGATTCATATTTATTTGTAACCAGAAATGTGCAAAAGGAAGGAAAGATTAATGAAAGACTTTGTAACCAGATATTAAAATTGATTAAGAAATTATAATCATTAAAATAGTAAGGCAGAGAGCCATGGAGAGGAAGACAAATCAATATAAAATTTAAAGTTTGGAAACATGCTCAACTAGACGTATGTGACAGTGAATAGATACGACATTACTTTAAAGCAGTAAGATGAGTTGCTCAATTGGTATGTTGAGGATAGTAATTAATGATTAGGGAAAAAACACTCCCTGAGAAAAATGAAAGTGAGCCATAAATTATGGGACCTTATTATATCTAGTTAGTACACAATAAACCAAAGAACCAAAGAATGTATTAATTATAATGCATGAAATGAAAAAAATTAAATACTATTTTCCATATGGGAGAATATATACAAATGTGTATTATGACTATAAATATTGTAAAACTGAAAACTAAAATATGCCATAACTCTTTTAACCAATGATTTATTTCCAAATATCAATATTAAGATAGACTAAGGAATATATGCCAAGAGACAAGTTTATAGATACTTACAGGATAATTTGTAAAGGGAAATTACACAAATTATGATGTATTCATATGCTATATACCCATTAAAACAATGTAGGAAAATAATATGTGTTGATATGAAAGGTGTTCTTGATATGTAATTACCACATAAAAGTAAATTATAAAACCATATATTAGTAAATTAGAAAAATAATATTTTACACATAGGAATTAAACTTTAATTAAAAAAATCAAAAGTCTAATAGGAGTGGTAGATGTTATTTTTGGTATCATAATTACTAGGATTTCCTCTGCCTTCCTCATACCCATGTGAATTTTCTAAAGTTAGTGCTATGAATGTGTATACCTTTCAGTGAAAAAAATAAAGTTACTTAAATATGGCATAGTAGGTTTTAGAAAAATTCAATAATATAGAGTTAACCATATTAATACCAGACTTTCAGACTCATTGTCTCCAAAACATTGTGATAGGAAGAAGTTAACTGTAGAAAATGGAGGCATAGAGGAGAGGAAACCTGTAGATGACATGGAGATTTTTACCAAAACCACCCTGAGATAACACCTAACCCCCGTGAGAATAGCTCCCATCACAGGTCCTACAGCTGGAGATGCTGGCACAGATGGAGAGAGAGGGGAACACTTTTACACTGTTGGTGGGACTACAAACTAATGCAGATTCTTTGGAAAGAAGTATGGAGAATCTTCAAAGGTATCAAGTTAGATCTCCCATTTGACCCCACAATCCCATTACTAGGCATATATCCAGAAGAAAAATTAAAAAATTATCATAAGGGCATTTGCACTAGATTATTTATCACTGCTCAATTTACCTTTGCCAAGAGGCGAAAACAATCTAAATGCCCATCAACCCAGGACTGGATTAACAAATTCTGATATGTGTATACTGTGAAATACTATCCAACCATAAAAATAGATGGTGACCTCACATCTTTCATAATATCCTGGATGGAGTTGAAACACATTCTTCTTACTAAAGTATCACAAGAATGGAAAAGCAATTATTCAATGTACTCAGTACTAATATGAAGCCAGTAGATGATCGGATGCATGCCCATATAGAAGAAAAACGCATTTTAATTAAATTTGGGGGGAGGGTGAATGAGGGAAGGGAGAGGGTTGGGGTGCTCTCACTGATTGGGCGTGGGGTGGGGGGACTGGCATACCTTTTGAGTGTGAGACATAACCATAAGCGGGACTCTACCTAACAAAATGCAATATTTTGACCTGGTTGTTTGTACCTGAACATTAAATACATTTGGAAAGAAGGAAGGAAGGAAGGAAGGAAGGAAGGAAGGAAGGAAGGAAGGAAGGAAGGAAAGGGAAATAACTATGAAATGTTATTAAAAAACAAAAATAAGACCTTAAAAAAGAATAATATAATTTTCTTCGTTCCTTACCCCCATTCCCTCCCTCCTTCCCATGCTTCCTCCTTTCTCCTTCCTTCCTTCCTTCCTTCCTCCCCCCCTCCCTCTGCCCTTCCTTCCTTCGTTCCTTCCTTCCTTCCTTCCTTCCTTCCTTCCTCTATTTCTTTCATGATGTTTTCAGTCAATTTTGAGGGCCTGGCTAGAGGCAGTTACCTTTCTTAAGCAGCCTATAAAATCCACACCCTAACCAGTTCCCTTATCAGTTTCTCATAGGCTGTCCCCTGAATCTCCCCAAAATCAGGTCCCAAACTTTGCTCCCCTCTCCTCATTTGCCAGACCCAACCTTTATCCTACAGTTCCATCAGGAATTTACCCTGTCCCCAGAAGCAACACCTAGTGCCTGGTAGTTTTCTCACTTTTGGAGCTGAAAGTAACATAGTTCTGCCTTTAATCTATGTAAGTAAGTGTCAGTGTGTTGGGCTCTGCTGTTCAGTCATTAAATGTTATACAACAATGAAGTTCACATTTCTCTGTGTGTGGGGGTGGGGGGGTGGGGGGTAGTGGGGTTGGAGGTGGGTGTGTGTATGTAGCTTTTCCCTCACATCTGCCCTTGTTCATGTTTTCATTATCTTTATACTTAACTATTAACATAACTTTCTAATCCAAACTATATATCCTTCACTTCAAGATCCCTAACATTCTTTATAAAACAAATCACATCGTAATGTTACTGCTTAAAAATTCTTTGTGTTGGCTTATGAAAACTTTCAAGTCTGTCTCCATACTAGTTTTTCTGTTCCTTATGTACACCTATTACCAGACCTCAAGGTTTTTTCCATGTGTAAAGCTATTTGACAGTTCTGTTTCTTTATTTTATTTTATTTTTTTGAGACAGAGTCTCACTATGTCTCCCTCTGTAAAGTACTATTGCATCATAGCTCACAGCAACCTCCAACTCTTGGGCTTAAGTAATTCTCTTGCCTCAGCCTCCCAAGCAGCTGGGACCACAGGCGTCTGCCACAATGCCCCAGTTATTTTTTTTTTTTTTGGGGGGGTGTGGGTTGTAGTTGTCATTGTTGTTTGGCAGGCCCACTGTGGATTCAAACCTGCCAGCTCTGGTGTATGTGACTGGCGCCCTAGCCGCTGAGCTACAGGCACCAAGCTGACAGTTCTGTCTCAAGTGTGTACATGATCTTCTTCGTACCCAGCTTGAAATTCTGTAGTTGTTCAAAAACTAATACTGACACATCTTCAACCCCCAGGATAAAATGTGTCTGATTCCATTACTGTAGTACTTAACAAATACCACCATAATATGACCTGTCACCATGTATAATATTGATGCAGCTACGCTTTAATTTCCCAACCGTAAATGGATTTTTTGAGATTAGCAAATAGAGCCTATTTTTCTCTGTGTTCTCTCCCAATTAGCAATAACCTGGTAGGTAAGGAATATCCAATAATTTGTTTTGCTGAGCTGAATTGAATATGACAGCATTAGTTAAAATACACATATTAATTAAAGAATGAAATCACTTTTATTAAAATCTTTCCAAATATGAAAGTTTTGGGGAAATTACAAAGTAATTGGGTGAGACCTTTTTTTTTTTTTTTTTTAACCCCATGATGACATAGCAAATATGTCAAAGGTACCTGTCCTAATGCTTTATATGGCCCAGAAATAGCAAAATATTAAAATGTGGAGAAACAGAATTTAAATCCAGAAATCATAAATTCAAGGATTCTTTCAGGTAATACTTAACCTTAGGTTATTTTTTTCCATTTAAAATCAGGGAGATTTATATACAATATCCATCAGGACAAAATGAGAAAGAAATGTTATTTTGATAGTATTATATTTAGAAGGATGGATTTATATTTGAAGAGAATCATATCTTTGAAATCCTGCATTTATATGTTTATTCAGTACTACAAAGGCAGAAAGTGCCTGATCAAGATAAATAGACCCGAATGCATCATGCTTTATAGAAAGAACATTCTAGAAATAATAGGTGATGTGAAAACTCTGCACGATTATAAAACAAAACTCTGAGATAAAGATTTAAGAAATGCAATAATATCCTAGAGGATCAGCACAGGCTCTGGGCCAGGGTAGGGACAAAATGATGAGAATAGTAAGTAAAAGAAAGCAGAGGGACCTTACAGGAGAGCCATATGTCGTCCAAAGAACTCTCCGAATGTGTTCATGTAAAAGAGTTTAAATATGTTGTAAAACGATAGGTGTGTCTGTATATACATATTTACAAATGTGATCACATGTGTATGTATGCATTGTGTATTTCCACTATTTCATTTCATGCAGTTTGTTGCAAAGTATGACTTACAGTACTGGGTTACTAAATACCAAGCTTTAATGACCGTCCTTATTATCTGGATGAATGGAGGCATTTGTACCAGGCAAACCCAAATGACATTTGTAGATGTGAGGCTGAGGCCTGCAAAGTGGAATTTAGGTAAATAGCAGTCTGAATTGGCACTTTTTCTTCACATCAGTACCAGGTAATCTGACTGTCTTCACATTAACTCTGAATTTTGGTTTCTATATTTACCTACATTCATATTTATTTATTAAAATTGTCATTCAAAATTCGAATCTTACTCCTGCCTCTATACTACCTTTTTAAAAATCCTAAATAAGAACTAAAACATAAGCTATTAATGAATAGCGATGATTGTGATATATATCCTGCTTCTACTCAATTTTTCATAATAAATGAAGATAAGTATTTCAGTGCAAATGGGGCTTAGAACATATTAATAAGAAATGAACACATTAACAACATGAAGCAACATCTGCAAAATGTGTTGCTGCTCCAGGGCAGTTGCTTCCTCCTCACCAAAATAACATCTGACTAGAGGCAGCATTTAACACAACTCTCTGGAGAATGTTTTATTATTTGCTAAGACAAAGGGGAAAATGAAGCCCATTTGTCAGTGGCACAGATATGTTTGAATTATCATTTTTTGTTTCTTTCCACAATTTATTTTATAAAAACACAAGCATCCAGTTGATAGAGACCTTATGCTAGAATCATCTAGCTATGAATAACAGATGGCAGCCTGTGGGGTGGTTGGAACATGAAGAACAGGAGCTCAATATTCTGTATTTACTTAATATTGGAGCTAACAAGAATTTGAGAGGATGTATAGTTTGCAAACATGCAAATAGAAATAACAAATCATATTGGGTCAGCAGGTTGTCTTCTCAATTTTATTCCATGTGTCACGAGATTTGAGGCACCAGAAAATATTGAAAAAAATATGTATTTTTATCCATCTGTAAAATATATATTTATATAAATTGAATGAAATATTTTCATAGGAAACCCTTGTGTCATTATTTTGAAGATAAATTAAAAAATACCAAAATACGTGTTATATATGTCTAAAAGGAAGAGGAAATGGTATTTTAAAAGCCATTGTAAGCATATAAAAGAAAATAAGAATACAAAAAGATTTCTTCTTAAAATGTATAACTCAAAGTACTGATTCAGTTGTTTAGCTGTCTCAAAATTTAATTTAGTTGTTTTCTTTGGTGCTTAAGTATTAGTTGTTTATGTTTTTGGGATTACTAAATTAGCCTGCAACCTACCTATTGATAATAAGGAAAATAATGTGCCTATTGCACATCATGTCAAACCATAATTATATGAACATTTGCACACAGTTAATTTTGTTTGAATTCACTTAGAAATACCTGCTAGGTGGGGATTATCATTACATTCAGGATATGCCTGATTTGCCAAAAGGCCAGAATTATCAGTCGGCATATTAAATTTTCTCAGCAGCTGAAGTACATTTAAAGAATGAAAACGTATTCTCACCAAAAATCAGGAAGGCTATGTTAACCAGTGTGATGTGAATGTGTCAACCAGTCTGTGAAACTAGTGTATGACGCCCCATGAGCATATCAATGTACACAGCTATGATTTAATAAAAAAAATAAAAATAAAAAAAGAATGAAAACGAGGCATCTTCATCATTCAAAGGAAAATATTAGCTAATTTTCAAGCATTTTATATACATAAATTTGTGTATCCAATTGAAATATAAAAGACATTGTTTCCAGTTCACCTGATATGTGAGAGACCTTACCTACATAATTTTATTGAGAAAGGAACAGAAAAATAGAAACAAACAAAAAACAATTGGGGTGCAAGCTCATATTTCCTTCACCTAATAAACAAACTGAACAAACCTCTCAGTTTATAGCAGAAAATTATGAGTATCCTACCTTCTAATTAGAGACCTTTTTTTTCTCGCTTTTTTTTTTTTTTTTTTTTTTTTAATTGTTAGGGATTCATTGAATGTACAATAAGCCAGGTTACGCTGATTGCAATTGTTAGGTAAAATCCCTCTTGCAATCTTGTCTTTACCCCCAGAAAGTGTAATACACACCAAGGCCCCACCCCCCTCCCTCTGTCCCTCTTTCTGCTTTTCCTCCTCCCCTTAACCTTAATTGTCATTAATTGTCCTCATATCAAAATTTACTAAAACACTGGAAGATATTGGCCTGGGGAAAGCCTTCATGAAAAAGACTGCCATGGCAATTGCAACAACAACAAAAATAAACAAATGGGACTTCATTAAACTGAAAAGCTTCTGTACAGCTAAGGAGACAACAATCAAAGCCAACAGACAACCTACATAATGGGAAAAGATATTTGCATATTTTGAATCAGACAAAAGCTTGATAACTAGGATCTCTAGAGAACTCAAATTAATTCACATGAAAAAAGCCAACAATCCCATATATCAATGGGCAAGAGACATGAATAGAAGCTTCTCTAAAGATGACAGACGAATGGCTAACAAACATATGAAAAAATGTTCATCATCTCTATATATTAGAGAAATGCAAATCAAAACAACCCTGAGATACCATTTAACCCCAGTGAGAATGGCCCACATCACAAAATCTCAAAACGTCGTAGATGTGGAAAGAATGGAACACTTTTACACTGCTGGTGGGACTGCAAACTAGTACAACCTTTCTGGAAGGAAGTATGGAGAAATCTCAAAGCACTCAAGCTAGACCTCCCATTTGATCCTGCAATCCCATTACTGGGAATCTACCCAGAAGGAAAAAAAAAAAATCCTTTTATCATAAGAACACTTGTACTAGACTGTTTATTGCAGCTCAATTTACAATCACCAAAATGTGGAAATAGCCCAAATTCCCACCAACCCAGGAATGGATTAACAAGCTGTGGTATAGGTATACCATGGAATACTATTCAGCTATTTAAAAAAAATGGAGACTTTACATCCTTCATATTAACCTGGATGGAAGTCTAATTAGAGACTTTTAAAGAGAGCTACTTAATTCTGCCTTTGTCAAAAAGTCAGTTGGAAAAAGTGGTATTTCAGGATGATTGCCTAAAGAGTGTACTATATCTACATAATTTGAAGTAATTTACTTCTAAAAGACACTACACAATCTATATCCTAATCAAACGTTTTAGTCTTAAGAAACCAGATAGTTGGGGAGTCGCACTACTAAAGGAAATGGATTCCACATGAATAGTATCAGGGATGTTGAAGGTGTTATTATTTACTATTAATATTACATTACTACTGTGACCCCACTTAAGTCACGTTTACAAAGGGTTTGTTTACTTATTCAGTACTAGAAAAGCTTGATATTATAAGTTCTACCATGTGTTATGTAGAATGAACACTGAAAGATATTTATCCTTAGTTCCTAAAACCTGTGATTACATAATATTTTGAAAGAAAAATGTTGTAGATATAATTAAGGTTGAGGATTTTAAAATAAAAAGATTAACATGAAATATATGGGTGGGGTCCAACTAATTACAGGAACCTTTAAAAGCTGAGAATTATCTGTAGCTAGAGCAGAAGAGTTTGGTCAAAGAGAAGTCAGAGAGACTCAAACTTAACAAACATACTGTTGCTGGTTTGAGTATTAGGAGGGGGAAGTGACCATGAATACAGGTGATCTTCAGCATCTGAGAGAGTCTCCCTGAAGAAATCAAGCTAGGTTGCTGTTAAGTGTTGAGGAAGCAGATGTCAGGCCCGTTTCCCCAGATCTTGGTTCCCAATACCAAAGAATGGTTACCTAAACCCAGTGAGTTTAACAAGATTTCTTCTATTATGCTGAGTCGCTAATTTTATGTTAAGTGAGGGGTGAAATATTCATAGTTTCTGTTGGGAAAGGGTGGAGAACTCCTGCAATAGGCAACCCTTCTATTTTCTATCCTTGTGAGGCAATTTCCAGGGTCGCCATTGTATTTGTTAACTGTCATAGGGTTGGTGGGTGTGATTTTTACTGTTAATGAGGGTAGGTCATTTAAGGACCTGTTACCTCAATTGTGTGCATGCTCCAAAAACCCTCTATTGAGGCCTTGGTTGTATCTTCACTTTGTGGTTTTTTACCTCTTTCTGATTGGTCAGTCCTTAGGGATTCCCTATTATAGACCAAACATATGGTCTGTCCTTGAGGATTCACCATCTATCTGTTCTTTTTTAGGAGCCCCCTAAATAGTTTCTCTTAAGACCACCCGAGTCAGTATGACACATCTGTCTGCCCATGTCAGCAAGTCCCCAACATATTGATTAGCCCTATCTCAAGTCAACCCACTTGTAAAGTCTCTATTAGCTTGTTTCCCATGAAAACTCAGAGTGACAACTCAGGCCAGCCTTGCTCAACCCAGGTCAAAATAACTTTCACCATCCACCCTTATCATGTTTGAGTACCCTACCAATATTACAGGGATCTTGGCAATAATAGCTTTCAAGAAACTGACTTCTGCAGCACCTCGGATGATCTCAGAAGCTGATTTTCTCAACACCTTGATTTTTGCCTTTTGAGACATGGAACAGAGGGACCAGTTGAGGCCACCAAGACTTCTAACCTACAGAACTGTGAGATAATACATTTATGTTGCTTTAAACAACTAAATTTATGCCAACAGCAATAGAAAAGCAACACAGTGACTCACAGGGAAAGAATGACCTTTCTACTTTAGGTAACAAGCAATGTATCCCTTTATCTTTTTTTTTTTTTTTTCTACAAATATACTCTCAACTGATTTTAAGTAGGATCTTTATCTCTAGCATAATGTGTTGGGGGCACTATGTCACCTCGTCACCATTGTCAGTGCCACTTTGGCACCTCATCACCTTGTGAAGGAAATAGCTGGGACCACAGATTAGAAATACAAGGCTTGCAAAAGGTGAAATTCCCATAGGTGTAAGGAAGCCCTGAGTAACCTCTGCCATGACCTTTTATTGAAGCAGTATACAGGTGTAGGGGCCCCTAGGATTATGTGCTTAATGGTCACTACATGCTCAGTCCCCAACCGCTTAACTCCCACCCTATCCCACCACAAATGTTCAAGGTCCAACACCTGCTTGCTAAGAGTGACCCGTCCTATCTCATTAACACCTGCAGTTGCTTGAGGGCTTGTCTTTGGGCTGCAAAACATGTCCATGCTGGCTGGGAGATTGTCTGACTCCCAGTGTCTCCCTCAAGAACCAGTGACCTTTCCTACAAGCCTGGTACTCAGTCTCCTAACAATAATGTCTTTTTCATCTCATGCATCTAAATTTTTCCCCTAAATATTGTTTATATCTTAATTTTGTTTGTGTTTTTATCATTTAAAAGATGTATTAAGTTACAACATCCTATTTGGATATAAATGGGATATAAATATGAAGTATAAAATTAATTTGTTTTATTCATATTTTTCTCATTGTGAAATATTTGAATGAAGTTTACAGAAATACACAAAGTGCAAAGTAAAATAAATTAGTATTGTTCGTGATGGAGATCAATTGTCTTTTATAACCAATATCCATTCCTCTGCCTTTGGTGACACCCCACCGCAGAAATAAATATCTTGAGATTTTCCCCATCTGCATAACAATAAATCTTGACTCTAGTTTCATACATTGCTTTAGTGAAAAGGGCAGCCCCTAAGTTCTCTGGAGGAACATAGTTAACTGTTTGATTTTCTTTTCTTACATAATCCTTGTTAGCATAACCATGTAGGTGAGCCTTTTGAATTCCTCTTCAATATTTCCCTATGATATTCTGACATCATCATCTAATTTACTGTTAATTATCAATATTTCTAAGATTTGTCAAAATAACCTGAAGAGTTAAACAGAAAAGGAAGACTTTCTTTCAAGGGTATTGTGATACGTTGTAGTGACCAGGATGCTATATGTATTCAGTGGAAAACAAGGAAAGAGTTTGTAAAAGACAGAAAGTGCCCTGGGCCAGTGTTCTAACCATTCAGCTACAGTGGCTGAGCATGGTGGCTCACACCTGTAATCTCCACACTCCTGAGGCCAAAGGAGATGGAGTGCTGAAATTCACTCACAAGTTCAAGACCAGCCTGAGCCAGAGCAAGACCCTCATCTCTAAAAAATAGCCAGGTATTGTGGCAGGAACCTGTAGTTCCTCAGCTACTTGTGAAGCTGAGGCAAGAGAGTCACTAAACCCAAGAGTTTGAGGTTGCTGTGATCTGTGATGCCACAGAACTCTACTCAGGGTGACAAAGTGATAGACTGTCACACAAAAAAAAAAAAAAAAAAAAAAAAAAAGCTAAAATGTGTGGGCCTAGGGTAGATCTTAGGCCATGTGTATTTGCTAACTTACACAGAGGAAGAGTAAGTTTTCACTTATCTTCTGTTTTTCAGGATAAGAGATAGTTTATAACCTAGAGCAAGGTTCCAACTGAGAAAGCCATGTTCCTATCCTCCAGACAGAGACAGGAATATAGGGGCTGTATCTTCCTTAATTAATACCTTTCAAAGGTCCTTAGGAAAACTTTCTTGAGTTTTGAAACCATAAAAAGGCTTTTAAATAGATTTACATCACAAAAAGGCAAATAAATATTTAAACTTGAGAGTTTTCTAAACTTAACTTCCCAAAAAATGTTAGTAGGGGTAGGGTTAAAGACAGGAAAAGGTTGTCTAAGGATAAACCCAGGGGAGAGGAAGGTTAATGTTATCTTGGTCAGTCTCAATGTTAAGTTAGAATCATCTCCAAATGTCCTTGATTAGATGCAAAATTCTGAATCATGGGCTAGTTTCTCCAATGTCAATAAACTCTCTGTTACATGTTTACAATCTGTAACCTCTCCTACCCCATCCTCACGTTGGTCCAATATCCTCATGACCCATTTAGAGCCATGATCTCCTGGCGCCTGCAGGTACACGCTTAGGCTTTGCCACTACTTTGCTGAATAATCCCTTTTCAGCTATCACGAGGTCTCTGCGTGCTTATCAAGCCATGCTGATGCCTGATCCTAGAAATGGGTATAGGAATTTTTGTCCTCTAATTTCCAGTTTTATCACTTAGGTATTGTTGAAATGCACATTTTTGACCACACCTTGAATTACTTAATATTTTAGGTCATTTCAAAAATTGTGTCCGTTTTTATGAGTCTACTTTAAACTGAAGTATCTCAGTGAATATTTATTCAATTTAATCAAAGTAAGTGCCATTTGAATCAGTGCACTTTTGCCAACGTAACACAAGTCGATTAATTCCGTTGGCATAAAAATTGGGTGCTCGGGATTCGGTGAAGTCAACGAAGGCCATTTTTGCTAGGTCCTGATTGGCAAAGGTTCTACCGGTGAGAAAGTTATCAAAGTGCTTGAAAAGATGGTAGTCGGTTGGCGAGAGGTCTGGGGAGTATGGTGGGTGGGGCAGAACTTCGACGCGCAATTCCTTTAATTTTCGGATGGTGATTTGTGAGACGTGCAGCCGGGCATTGTCCTGGAGCAGGATCGGACCTCTTCTGTTGACCAGTGCTGGCTGCTGCTGATGCAATTTTCAGTACATTTCATCGATTTCCTCACAATAGGACTCTGCTGTGATGGTTTGGCCTGGTTGCAGAAAGTTATAGTGAATCACACCAGCCGCTTACCAGCATACAGTAACCATGATCTTTTTTTGGTGGTGTTTCGCATTTGGGAAGTGCCTGGGTGTCTCATCTGTGTCCAACAACTGTCCTGAACATTTCCTATTGTTTTAGAGAATCCACTCTTCATCACACGTGATGACCTGATCCAAAAAAGGATTGTTTTGGTTGCGGAAAAGCAATGAAGAACAAACCTCGAAACATGACAATTGTTTAAATCGTGGGGCACCCACTTTTCGAGCTTTTTGACCTTTCCAATACGTCTTAAACGATCAAAAACCACATGGGAGCTGACACCCAGTTCTTCCGCCATCCCACGCACCATTTGTGATGGGTCAGTCTCCACCAGGGTCCTCAAATCCTCGTCCTGGATTACTCTAGATCAGGGGTGGCGAACACGCGGCTAGAGCCG
>CAUYPK010029327.1:0-22213 GCA_963574355.1 Loris lydekkerianus
CATGACTTAGCAATTATGAATTGGCCTGCAATAAACATTCTGGTACAGATGTCTTTGTTATATTGTGACTTTTGGTCTTCTGGGTATAAACCTAGAAGAGGAATTATAGGATCAAAAGGCAGGTCTATTTTTAGGTCTCTAGGTGTTTAGACAGATGGTAGAGCTCTTGGGAGATACTTTGGGTCTAAAGGATGAATTACAGTTGATTAAACAGCCATGATAATCCCAATCCTTTTTGCAAGTGGCTGGATTTGGGGTAAAATGTGGCACAGTTTCATTAATCAGATAGGAAGACAGTGGAGTGTCTCTAGGAAATTTTTTCTTTCCTAGAAGAATAAAGAGTTACACAAAGAGGTCCTTTTTCTGCCCGTTGCCTCTCTGCCTACATGGAGTGTTACTTCGTAAGGATATGAATGAAAATCCCAGAGGTATGGATATAAAACCATGACAGAATTGAGCCATTGAGCCAACCAGCAGGCCACTGCAGAGTTCATAGGTGAGAGAAGAAGAAAAAAAAAAAAAAAAATTTAACCAGGCATTTAATCCACCTGTAATTCAACATTGTTATATGTAACCCAAAGCATTCCTATCAAAATAGTTATTTTTTTTTTGCCTTTATTTTCATCCATCTTCCCAAAGTAATTCTGAAGCTATCATAATACGTTTGTGGTACTGCTTTGTGGTTGTAAATGGAGGTCTTCGGTAAATCTTTGAAAAAAAAAAAAATAGTTCTACTAAAATGGGGGGGAAACTGCAAAATTTAATTCAAATTAACCAATAAGATGTATCAGCAACAAATTATGCAAGTTTGAAACTTCAGTCTCCAAATGAAATTTACAATATAAAATGTACCTGATTAAAAGCACCTAGTTGAAAATCTGAGAAATACGGTTTACATTTACAGATGGCCACTGAGTTAAACATTGCCGCCTTGATTTGTCCACATTAGCCATAATTGCCAAACAACTATTTGGATCAGCTATGTAAGAATTGGTAGCTCCCTTTAAGTGACTATTTATTAATGAAATACACAGTTCCTAGTAGGCAGGTTGACCAGGCAGGCTTTACTTTTGATACATTTGCAAGCCTATGTTTTTGAAAAGTAAAATTGTGCACTATGTACATTTTTCTGAGCAGAACTTCCCAACAGTCTCAGAGGTATTAATAATAGTTTACAGAAGTGCTGGGATGTAGAGCTCCTTAGGAGTTACCAAGGTGGCCAGAGCTTCTGGGTTGTCACTTGTAACTGCTGCAAGCTCTCTCCTTTTCTTACACAGAGGGGGTGTGTGTGTTTCAGTAACAAAAGGTGAAGGAAAGTCATGGTGAGCCCCTCTTACAATTGCAGAAGTCGACATTAGCATTACAAATTTAATACATTTTTTTCCTTTGTTAAAATGTATACACATTTTTGGGCACCCTCTATATTAGTGTGCTTTACAAATAGTATCATTTTCTATGTGTGCTTTGAATTCTTTTATGAAGCACAATTGAAAAGCTATAATCTGATATATGTTTAATAATGTGATTGTTCTAAACTAATTATTTGTCACAGGGGAAAAGACTCAACACTTGTAGGTATTCTGGGCATCTATAAGTTAACGGGAATCACCAATGCCTTTAAAGTGATCAAAAAACCCATAAAAAATGTATGCAACAGCTAAAAGTGGTGCTTTCCACTTATTCCTCTGAGCAGACATGGTAATTTTCACTCATAGTATGAAATATTTGCTGAAAGGTGACAGTGAAGAATATTTGGTATAAAAGCTGGAGTGACAAATACTAAACAATTAGTAATTTAATAACTCTCCCAATTTTTAAGGCAAAAATGATGGCGGATCAATTTAGTACTGGTGCTTGGTTATCAGAATTTTTAATGCTTTTATGTTATCATGTAATCCATTATCCCAACTACTAAGTATTAGACCATCATGTTGATAATATTATTGCTTTTTTTCCCCTTTTCTTGCCTTCAAAGTTAGTAGCAATAAAAAGTTATTTGAAATCATATCATTTTCTATCTAGGTGCTTAATTAATTTTAGCAATTTTTTATAAGTCCAGAAATATTCAGAAGTCTAAATTTATTGATTTCTGCATCCTAAAACTTTCTGTAATAACTTCTGAAAACAATAAAAAAGGCTTATATTGCTAGAATTCTGGAAATAGACTAAGAACTTCTTGAGATCCTTATAAAATAAGAGCACCTCATTTTATTCATAGACACAGTATTATATCAAGCAAATAAGTTAAAAAAAAAAAAAAAGGTAATTTTGCTTGTATGCCATTCAAAGATTAGAAATGGACTGATTCTGAAGCAGTGATGTAATTGCCCAAAAGGAGCGGATCTCAATGAAATCAATTATACTTCTCTACAGGTATTGAGTTCTTACACTATGCAGCGCTATATTTCAGTGATAGAGGGGTTTGGGGGAGTAGAAGATTTGGGTGGATATATTAGTTTCTTGCAGTTATTACGAATTAGCACAAACTTGATGGTTTAGAACAGCAGAAATTATTTTTTCTTGAGTCCACAAACTTGAAATCTGTAACACTGAGCAGAAATAGGCAGTCATCTAACCTTCAGCATCTCTGGGGGAAAATCCCGTTCTTACCTCTTCCTGCTTCTGGCAGTTGTGGGATTCTCTGGCTTGTGGCCACATCAGTCCAGTCTTTAAACCCACATCTCAAATCACTGTGCTCTGTCCTCAACAGGTATTTGCTTTTACGTGTAAAATATCCATCTGCTTAATTCTCATAGGATACCTTTGATTACATCATACCCAGCCAGCTAATCTAGGATAATCCTCCCATCTTAAAATAATTAATTTAATCATATTTGCAAAGACTATCTATTAATATAAAAGTTACATTCATAGATGCCAGTGATCAGGGAGTAAATATAATTGGGAGGTCCATTTCTCAGCCTACCATTGTGTGTGCTGAGTGGAGGGCAGGAGAAAGGCTTTAAGACAATGGACTAAAGACAACGGTAGAGGTATTATATAAAAGTCTTCAAATTTACATGATTTTAATTGTTAAAACATGCATTGTAAAACATCTTGACTCTGACTTTTAAACAAGTTGGTAACCAGAAACAGAGGCACTTTTATTTTCTTTAGTGTTATTGAGCTAATACAAAAATTTTCAACATGGGGAAAGCCACTCTCAGAATTCTAGAACTGAGACTTAAAAATCCAGATAAATCAATAAATATGACCTTCACATTATTTCTGACAGGCAAAATAAAAATTGTTCGTTTTGTTTTTTTCATCCATTTCTAAATACAAGTAGTGATGAATACTTAACAATAAAACAGAAGTTGCCTTTTCAACAATTTGAAGGAGATTCTTTTCTCATCACTCATTACTTTGAGGTCATGAATTACACATTGACATCTTAAAGCCTTGCTATACAAACAAGTGTACATGCATAATGTGAGTTAGCAGCAGTTATCTAAAATCTAAATAATATCTAAAATCCTTTTAATGGATGTAGGGATATAAACATCTTGGTATGAAATGTTTTGCATGAGTAAAAGACAAGCAATTTGTCATATATGGGTGTTTTCATGCTGAATGAATATTATTGTTTTAATCAAAGGGAATTATTTTTCACTTTTTATTTCAAGAAGAATAGAATACCTTTGGGATACTGTTTTAATTTGGAGTTTCATAAAACTTAATAACCATGTTTACATGTTCATTAAAATAATGCCTTTTGGATGTTCTAATATTTGTAGTCTGTCTTAGAAATAGTTTGTTTTTAGCAAGATATTTTTAGAAATGATTTCCAAAAATAATAGTTTCATCTGTCTAATTAAACTTAGCATTTTAAATCAAAACCCAGACTTGTAGGAATTGATTATAATAGAAGCAAAAGTAAAAAAAGTTAAACAGTAAGAAATTAGTTGAATAACTCATAATACTTGATTGAACCCACATGTATGTTAAAAAATAACTAGATGAGACATTTTAATCAAGAAAAAATCAAGTAAAGGAATATAGAGCAAGATACCTATTTAATTAAACACATGATTGATCCATATCTTAATAGGAGAAAGAATGGAAGCATACAATAGAATGATATTGTTGATTATATGTAACTATGATATTTTATCAATTTCTCTTCTGAATGTTCAAAATTTAAAATTTTTGAGAGGCCATCTATAGCAAACCCACAGCCAATATAGTATTGAATGGAGTTAAATTGAAATCATTTCCACTCAGATCAGGAACCAGACAAGGCTGCCCATCGTCTCCACTGCTCTTTAACATTGTAATGAACGTTTTAGCCATCGTAATTAGGGAAGAAAAGCCGATCAAGGGTATCCGTACAGGGTCAGAAGAGATCATCCTTTCGCTCTTCGCAGATGATGTGATTGTATATCTGGAAAACACCAGGGATTCTACTACAAAACTCTTCGAATTGATCAAGGAATACAGCAGTGTCTCAGGTTACAAAATCAACATTCATAAATTGGTAGCCTTTATATATACCAACAATAGTCAAGCTGAAAAAACAGTTAAGGACTCTATTCCATTCACAGTAGTGCCAAAGATGATGAAATATTTGGGAGTTTATCTAACAAGGGACGTGAATGATCTCTATAAAGAGAACTATGAAACTCTAAGAAAAGAAATAGCTGAAAATGTTAACAAATGGAAAAACATACCATGCTCATGGCTGGGAAGAATCAACATTGTTAAAATGTCCATACAAAATTCAATACACAATTTTAATGCAATCCCTATTAAAGCTCCACTGTCATACTTTAAAGATCTTGAAAAAATAATACTTCATTTTATATGGAATCAGAAAACCTCAAATAGCCAAGACATTACTCAGAAATACAAACAACGCAGGAGGAATCATGCTACCGGACCTCAGACTATACTATAAATCAAATCGATAGTGATCAAAACAGCATGGTACTGGCACAAAAACAGAGAGGTAGATGTATGGAACAGAATAGAGAACCAAGAGATGAACCCAGCTACTTACCGTTATTTGATCTTTGACAAGCCAATTAAAAACATTCAGTGGGGAAATGATTCCCTATTTAACAAATGGTGCTGGGTGAACTGGCTGGTGCCCTGTAGAAGACTGAAACTGGACCCGCACCTTTCACAGTTAACTAAGATAGACTCTCACTGGATTAAAGATTTAAACTTAAGACATGAAACTGTAAAAATACTAGAAGAAAGTGCAGGGGAAACTCTTGAAGAAATCGGTCTGGGCGAATATTTTATGAGGAGGACCCCCCGGCAATTGAAGCAGCTTCAAAAATACACTACTGGGACCTGATCAAACTAAAAAGCTTCTGCACAGCCAAGAACACAGTAAGTAAAGCAAGCAGACAGCCCTCAGAATGGGAGAAGATATTTACAGGTTATGTCTCCAACAAAGGTTTAATAACCAGAATCCACAGAGAATTCAAATGTATAAGCAAGAAAAGAACAAGTGATCCCACTGCAGGCTGGGCAAGGGACTTGAAGAGAAACTTCTCTGAAGAAGACAGCTGCACTGCCTACAGACATGAAAAAATGCTCATCATCCTTAATCATCAGAGAAATGCAAATCAAAACTACTTTGAGATATCATCTAACGCCAGTAAGATCAGCCCATATCACAAAATCCCAAGACCAGAGATGTTGGCTTAGATGTGGAGAAAAGGAAACACTTCTACACTGCTGGTGGGAATGCAAATTAATACATTCCTTTTGGAAAGATGTTTGGAGAACACTTAGAGATCTAAAAATAGATCTGCCATTCAATCCTATAATTCCTCTACTAGGTATATACCCAGACCAAAAATCACATCATAACAAAGATATTTGTATCAGAATGTTTATTGCAGCCCAATTCATAATTGCTAATTCATGGAAAAAGCCCAAGTGCTCATCAATCCATGAATGGATTAATAAATTGTGGCATATGTACACCAGGGAATATTATGCAGCCTTAAAGAAAGAGACTTTACCTGTTTCATGTTTACATGGATGGAGCTGGAACATATTCTTCATATTAAAGTATCTCAAGAATGGAAGAAAAAGTATCCAATGTGCTCAGCCCTACTATGAAACTTATGGATTTCACATGAAAGCTATAACCCAGTTATAACCTAAGAATAGGAGGAAGGAGGAGGGGGCAGAGAGGGAGGGGGCAGAATGGGCAGAGGGAGGGTGATTGGTGGGACTACACCTATGGTGTTTTGGAACTTTGTAATGAATTGCCATACTCACTGGAGTTAGGCGATATCCCACTGTGGTTTTGGTCTTCTTCATAAATTCTTTCCCTAGGCTGATATTTATAAGTGTTTTGCCAACATTTTCTTCTAGAATTCTTATAGTTTCATGCATTAGGTTGAAGTCTTTTGTCTATTAAGAGTTAATTCTTGTGAGTGATGAGAGGTACAGATCTTGCTTTAATCTTTTACACATGGCTGTCCAGTTTTCCCAGCACCATTTATTCTTTTCCCCAGTGTATGTTTTTATTTCCTTTGTCAAAAATCAGTTGGGGATATGAGGATGGTTTTATCTCTGGATTCTCTGTTCTGACCCATAGGCCTATGTCACTGTTTTTGTGCCAGTACCATGCTGTTTTTGTTACCGTAGCCTTGTAGTGTAGCTTGAAGTCTGATAAAGTGATGCCTCCTGCTTTGTTCTTATTACATATGATTGCATTGGCTGTCTGGGGCCTTTTCTGATTCCATACAAAGCCTAGAACTAGTTTTTCTAGATCTGTGAAAAATGCCATTGGTATTTTAATGAGGATTGCTCTGAATCTATAAATCACTTTTGGTAGTATCACTGAAAGAGCAGTGGGGAGATCCTTGCCAGCTCAACAAGTGAATACAAATATCTGTTTTGAATTTGCACATCTTGATGTGTGTTGTTGGTCTGCTACAATGACTTTTTGGGTGTGTATAGCATGAAGAGCACTTGGACTCTGTTTGGTGGGATAAAGGGGGACGGAGGACTGGCTTATCCTCCCCCCACATCATATCTGCCCAGATGTGCTCCTGGCCTGTGTCCTGAGAAGGACAAATAAGGAAAGACCAGACAATGATTGTGGGTGTCTCAGAAGGGCTATAGCTTTCCCCCAGCTGCCATCAAGCCCCAAGGCATTCTAGAGATCTCATCCCTCCCATGATCTCCTAAGGTGAGAACCCAAAGCCAGCATCGGCAGAACCTGGGATCTGGGCACTCCAGTTTTCTGGAGAAGCTTTTGTGATTCATTCTTGCTGAGTCTTGCGTGGACCTGAAAGGCCAAGCTTTCACATGCAAGGGACTTAACTGTCCTTGGAAAGGCGAGCTCACCTTCCACCCTCCCCCTGAGTGTTGAGGAAGTTCCCACCCAAACTCACCCTGCTGGTCCCTCCAAATGGCTTCTCTGCTTCTGCCAGCTTGTATTTTTGGAAACGCCCTTATTCACCTGCCCATTGTCCCAGGGTGAAATTTACTCCCTTTAATTTTCAGTCACTCTCTCTGCCCTCCACTCACACTCCCTGTCCAATTGGACTCCCCGATGTCCCCCACACCTCCTTTGTGCCACTGCTAATGTTTTAGGTGCTTCTCCAGATACTTCCCAATTCTTAAAGCTCAGCGCCGTCAGGAGATGCCACAGACAGTTGTGGGCATTGATGCAGATGAACATTACCAATTCTCAGGGGAAGCAAGCATAAACACCCCTCTGTATGGAAGGTCACTATGCACCCAGATGTTTGTAATATAATCTATAGTTTGAAACTCCTGAGCCTTCTTTACATTACAGTGATCATGTGACAGACTGAGTTCTTACTCGTGGACCCTGGGTGGGAGTGAAGAATCCCATGACCAGTCCTGGAGCATAAAAACCTGCCTCATTCCTTCCGCCTCACTCCTCCCCCCTTGAGGTGGCCGCAGTCAACATCCAAGACAACTATAGACACCATAACTCAGGGAGACCGAAGCCATCATAGCCTAGATCAGGGCTCAGCCAACTACAGCCATAGGGTCCACAGTCTCTTTTTAAAAATACAGTTTAATTGAAAGACAGCCATGTCCATTTGCTTATGTGCTATCTGTGGCTGCCGTCTCTACCGCAGTGGAACTGAGTAGGTGCCACAAAGACTGACCATCTGTTCTGCGAAGTCTTAAGGGTTTACTACATGGCTCTTTATAGAAAAAAGCCTAGATCCCTGAAAGACTTTCTGGAAGACAGCTTTGTGGACCTTGTGGACCCGAATAACATTCTAATTCTTTATATAAACAAAAAATATGCCATTGAGGTTCTGGGGCCATTGGCTACTATAGTTTATTCTTACTAATAATGTGTTCTGACTCAGCAATCCCAGAGTGACTCCCTACCATAGATGGACTGAATGTCAGCTATTTGTACAGTGAGGATGATCACTGTGTCCTTTGGGAGTACAAATCTCCCCTCTGGAACCCACCTCCAGGCCAAAATTTCCCCCAGATGCTCTGACTCAGTCAGTCTGGGGACTGAATTGGCCCCTGGGAGTCCAACTCCCTAATTACTACAAAGCATCAAGGGCCTTAGAGGGTCTCAATGTAATATAATTTCTGCCCCATGATCTAAGTGTTGAAAGGAAGAAGTTCCCTGAGGCTCAAGGAAAGGGTTGCAGTGATGAAGACCTTTGTCAGAGCTAGTGCATTGTCACCTAACTGGAGGTCATGGATACCACTGTCTTTATATTACTAGCTGACCATCAGTGGTCATGGGTACCACTACCTTTATATTACTAGCTGACCATCAGTAGTGACTTCAGTTATTCACTTTTGTAAACCAGATGTGCTATTACTTACATTTCTTTCTTTATTTTTTATTTTACCATCATTTTAATTTTAAAAAATACAATGACATATTTTTCATGATTACCTTTATTTCATGACAAGTTATAAGTCTTCTACTCATGGAAGGGATATAAAATTTTCTTTTTGAATGGGTGTATAAAAGTAAGAAGAGTTAATCCACATAAAGAAAACTACTACTGATATAATAGTATAGTTAAAGTGCTGATATGGCAAAAAAAATGTGTCATCAGTATGAAAAGAACTGAAGCTCTAGAGATCTTCTTATGTCTGAACTCATAGAGTGTGGCTCTGTGGTGAATGGTGCATGAGAGAAAGTCACTCACTCTCTCAGCCCTTCTCTTTCCAGGAATGATCCCCAAATGTTACCCAGACTCCTGGTCTCCTGGTCTCCCAGTGTAGTGTTATTAGCTACAAAGTCTACAACTGATCAATGCCATGATGCATAGACAAAGCTGAGTGATGGGCCAAGTAGGACATGGGTTTGCCTGTGCTCAACATGTGATCTAATATGCACCCTCTGTGTATCTGTGTAGGAAATTGATGGAGGTGGAGAAGTTTGGGGGATCAATTTGGAGCCCCAGATGTGCTTACACTCCCAAGTCCTGCCCAGCTGCTTTGGAGTTAAGGCCAGTGCCCAGGGTTTCACTCTCCACATCATTTACTATCACAAGGGGAACCTTAGGGAAAAGGAAACCCCCAAGTCAATTAAACAAGAGATATACTGTGAACAGCTAAAGTGACGTAGGGAAGATTTATACTTTTGAAAAATAAGATTTGGTACAAGGCTTGGTGTGCACCAGCCTCACCCATCACATTTGCACTCTGAGCCAGGAACGGGCTTTAGAGGGTGCAGCCAGGTTCCCGCAAGGTCTAGGAGTGGCCACCAGGGCTTGCAGAATTTATTGATGTCACAGGCGGGCATAGGATTAATCAGTGGATTGAGAGAATAATTCCTATTTATCTTTGATATTTTGCTAATATAGTAGAGCCTTATGGTCTTCCTAGCTCAAGAGCCAACACCGTTTCCCAGGTTGCAGAGGTCAGCTGGCCAGGGCACAGGGCAGGATGGTTACCAGGTGTGTGTGCCTTGTGCTGAGTGACTGGAAACAATCTGGGTGTCTAACGAGGAGGACCAGTCAGCCCACTCCATGTAGATAGAGAGAGGGACAGTTTCATTAATGTGCTGTTTGTTATCTTTGTTTCTTTTTTGCACAAAAGTAAGGAAGGAATCCTAGCCCAGGTCAAGCTCCATAGACTGAATCAATCTGGGGACTGCTTCTAATGCCTTCACAAAGACCCTACCCTAACCCAGGTTCCCCCTCACCAGCCTGCCATCTGGCTAGATGGAGTGTTGGTGAGTGCCCCTTTGTGCATTTGGGTCTGCAGAAGCCTCCGTTCAGCTACAAGCTACAGCCTTGGGCAAGAAGCCATGAACATCTCTGGGGTTGCCATGTGCATTATGGCTGCTGGTTGCCAAGTCCTTCCTGATGTCTGGGTCAGTCTGGCCAGGCTTGCCAAATGACATGAGGAAAGAGAATGCACCTCTCCAGGGTCCTGCCTCCTTCTCTGGCCTTTCCTAACCCCTCAGTCCTACCACCCTCATCCTGGGCCAGTGAACCAACAGTGCACCTGTGCACAAAGTCAAGGTGTTGTGCTCTGTGAGAAGAACAGTCAGAGCACTGCCCTGAGGGGTTAAAGCAAGAGGAAGGGCTGCCGTCCATGTCACCCCCTCGGTGGCTGGGGTCCTGACTTTGCCATTGAGCTGCTGTGAGACCTAAGGCCACCCCTCCCCAGCTCTGGGCCTTGGTTTCCTCTGGGCAGGAAGAAGGGAATTGAATTTGGACTATGTATTAGTTGGCTCCAGGCTGCCAGAGCAAGATATCACAAACCAGTGACTTAAACCAGAGAAATCAGTTTTCTCATGGTTCTGGAGGCTGGGAGTCCAAGTTCCAGGTGCTGGCAGTGTCGGTGCCCTCTGAGGACTTCCTCCCTGGCACATAGAGGCCCCCTCATGCTTCCTGGTCACATGGTCACCCCTCTGTGCACAGGTGCCCCTGTCATCTTTGTACAAATTTCCTCTCCTTGGGAGGACTCCAGTCAGATTGCACTAGGGCCCATCCTAATTGCTTCATTTTAATGTAATTTCTGCCTTAAAGGCCCTACTTAAAATGTAGTCAGATTACAAAATCTTGATGTTTAGGAGTTCCACATATGAATTTTGGGAGGCCCAATTCAACCCATAACAGACCATATGGGCCATTTGGCTAAAGGGCTGAGGACCCACCCTTTGTCTTTTCCTGAGAAGGAAACCTTAGGAAGGGACTCGGCTGCAAGTGCAGGGAACAGTGGTGGGGGTGGGCAGGTGGGGGTGGGGCCCACAGATAGTCCAGGGACCATTATGAAGCCTTTTCCGACTCTGGGTGCCTGGAGCTTTGTCCCAAGGGAAAATTGTGGGGACAGAATTCACATTTTATTTATTTATTTATTTATTTATTTATTTATTTATTTATTTATTTTTATTAAATCATAGCTATGTACATTGGTATGATCATGGGGCATCATACATTAGTTTCACAGACCGGTTGACACAGTCACTCTGTGAGGAGGCTGAAGATGTTGAAGTATTTCCTCCTAAGATTCCCAGCGCTCCACACAGCAGCCAGCTCCCCATCCTTCCTGGGGCCTGGGGACCCAGGATGGATCAGCTGGAAGGCAGAGGTGTTGAGAAGGTGTGTGTTGGAGGGTGGAGGACAGGAGAGAGAGGCTATAGGAGGTCTCTCCAGTTCATCAAGCCTGTGCTTGGTGCAACAACAAAATGGATTTCTCAAAAACATTTTGACATAAAAGCAGAGTGCTTAAGACCGGGCACTGTGCAGCAATGTTGGTTGGGTCCTGTTCTGACTTTTTCCTCTTACTCAGTGTGTTTGGGAGATGCTAGTATTAATTTCACAGGGTTATTTTGAGAAATGAGATCCCACATAGAAAACTCTGTGCCCAGTGTCTCCAGGCAGTAAGCTTGTAATGCCTATTTGTGAAGGGAATGTATGAATGAACAAATACGGAAAATTTAAATCAGGAAAAGCGCTCACAGTATTACCACCATGGTTATTGTGATCGTAATTAAATGTTATAACCTTACAGAATGTTCCTATGCAAATAAAGATATACGTTATTGCTAAACGGGGATCATATTATACACATTTGGATATTAAAAATTTTTTTTTAGTGAACTATAATTCATGTGCCATAAAACTCATCTTTTTATTTCTTTCTTAAGAATAAGAAAGCTTATTCTTAAGTATGCAACAGGCTCCAAGATGAAACTTTGTTTTATCTATAAGTGGCAGAAGATGTCATGGCAGAGAATACAGGTGCTCAAATAGGAATCAAGTGTCACCCCATAGCACAGGCACAGCTGACTTTATACCAGATTTTGTGATTCCACTTGTGTTCAAGGGTCCTCCCCATGGCCTTTGCTTTTAGCTCCTCCAGTTCCTTCTGCCCTCTTTTTGTTTCCTCCTGAACACCTCATCTTCCTGGTCCATCTGCGTGGTCTACCTTTTGGGCTGTTATAAAGGCTGCTTCCTATCGCATTTTTGGCCACATACGGTGCTGCCACCCCTTACCCAGAGCCTGTCAAAAATTCACTATTTGAAAATGTATCTTTTGAAAGTATACAGTTCAGTGGCTTTCAATATATTCACAAAGTTATGCAAACATCTTCACTATTTAATCCCCAAACATTTTTACCACCTCCCAAATCAACCTCATCCCTATTAGCAGTCATCCTGCATTCCTCCATCTCCTTCCTCCCCAGCCCTGGCACCCACTCCTCTACTTTCTGTCTCCATGGATTTGTCTATTCTGGAAATTTCATGTAAAAAATAGCCATGCCTGGGGATTGTGGGAAGAAGGCTTGTTCTTACCAGAGGTTCATGTCCAAAGGGAGAGTATTGGACTGAAGGGGATTGAAGCCAAATGTGAGGAGCTGTGCACTGAGAGGACTGTGTGAAGTACACATCATCCAGGCTGAGTCAAGCAGCAGAAACAAGAAAATGGGAGAAAAACCAATAGAGATCAGGTACACCCAGTTCCAAGAGGAAGGGAGACCCCTCCTTCCAAACAGAAACTCTGTGGCAGCAAGTACCCTGACAATGAACAGGAATCAAAAGCCTGCTCACCTTATCCCATGGGAGAGCAGTTGCTAAGTCCCAGTCCTCCTTCACCATTGAAGTCACACCACTGAGCCTAGCACCATCTTGCATGACACAAATATTTTCCTGCAATCCTGAGCATGCAGGTCTCCCTACCCCCATCCTAGGTGCTGGAAGGAGTGCCCCCTGCAGAAATTGGAGTGTTGGGTGATTTCACTCAGAAGCCCAGGGATTCTGCCAGCTGTGGAGCTGCAGCGAGAGAATAGTAGCACCATACTCCTAACTTTGGCAGGGAGGGGGTGAACTACCCTTCCCCAGCTCTTTGGGAATTCTCAGAAATCAGATTCCTTTCTTCTGACCTCCTGGACAACCTTGGACAATCCACTGAGTGGATGAGAACCAGTGCTTAAGCGACTTTCAACTGAACTTTGTCCCCTCTGCTGGCAGCAGCTTTCTTTTCTCGGGTGGGTGGGTCCTGGCATTTAAGCAACTTTCCACTGAACTTTGGACCTTCACCCTCTGCCAGGCAGTGGCCTCCTGAGCTTGATTGGATGGGTGGTGCCTGGAGCCCGAGCAACTTTGTTTGAGCTTTGGGCCTACGCTGTTCACACAGCTGTGGTCCTGTGAGCTCGATTGGGCAGACAGTGCCCAGTGCATGTTTGTCTCTCCTGAACTCTGAGCTGGTGTTGATGGCTGGGCAGACCCCTGAGCTTGATTGGGTCACTGATTCATGGCTCCCTGGAGACACTGTCTCAGGCTGCAGATTCATCATTTGTCTGCCTTTGTTAGTGTGGTGGCACTGCAACAGTGAGGAATGGACTCAACAGGTATAACATATCAATTAAACTAAAAATGTATAATGAACATAATAAAAAAAAAAGAAAGAGAAGAAGCTGAAAATACTCATGGTGAAAAATCAGTAGAAGAACTCTGGCAACATGAAAAATCAGAGCAGAGGCTACCCCAGGGGATGTCAAAGAAAATACAACAGAAAATTCCATCTACAGAGAAATTACTGAAATGCCGGAAATAGAATTCAGAATATGGATGACAAATAAGATAATTGGAATGGAGGAAAAGATGAAAAAAGAGAACCAAAAAATAGTTCAGAAGTTGTCTCAAGAAATTAATAAATTCAAAGACAAAGCCATCAAGGATATAGACATAATGAGGATAGATATAGCAGAGCTTAAGGAATTGAAAGAGGTATT
This sequence comes from Loris lydekkerianus, assembly GCA_963574355.1. Classification (NCBI taxonomy): domain Eukaryota; kingdom Metazoa; phylum Chordata; class Mammalia; order Primates; family Lorisidae; genus Loris; species Loris lydekkerianus. The sequence continues at coordinate 14,180 of CAUYPK010029327.1, forward strand.
TGAGGAGGTTCAAAATACAGTAGAGTCCTTCAGGAATAGAGTTGAAAAGTGTAAAGAAAGAATCTCAGGTAAAGAAGAAAAGTCTTTTGAACTATCCCAAGCAGTCAAAGAGGCAGAAAAAAAGAAGAACAAAAACATAATATTCCCTGAGAGAGTTATGGGATCATTCTAAGAAATTAAACATCTAAATTGTAAGGATTCCTGAAGGAGAAGAAGATGGTCCCAAAGGCACAAATTCTATGCTCCAAGACATTACCTGAGAGAACTTCCCAAGTATTACAAGAGACACAGAAATTCAAATAGTAGATAGTTTCAGAACCCCACCATGACTCAATCCAAGCAAAACATCTCCTAGACATATTGTAAATAATGTTGCCAATGTTAATATGAAGGAGAAAATTCTGCAAGCATCCAGGAGTAAGAAAAGTATTACTTACAAAGAGAAAAGTATTACTTACCAAGAGAAAGTATCAGGATGACTGCAGATCTTTCGGGTGAAAATTTTCAAGCCAGAAGAGGATGGTCATCAACCTTCAATCTTTGTAAACAAAACACTTTCCAGCCCACAATCCTATATCCTGCTAAACTGAATTTCATTTGTTTCTCCATTTGTGATGGAGAAATCAATTCTTCACTGATATCTACATGATGAGGAAATTTGCCATGACTAGACCAGCTCTACAGGAAATACTCAGACCCATTCTTCATAATGATCAACAGGATTGCACACCACCAAAGTAAACCTACCCAGAAATTTAAGAACAAAGCCTAGCTTCCACAATGGTGAAAGGGATACAAATAAGCTCTGGACTTCTGAAAAACAAATATCTATCAATCACTGGTTTGAATGGTTTGCACTCTCCTTTCAAGAGTCATAGGCTGGCTGACTGGATAGACTCAAAGTGAATGGTTGAAAAACAGTAATCCAATCAATTGGAAATCAGAATAAAGCATGGGCTGCAATCTTATTTGCAGATACAATTGGATTTAAACCAACAAAAATAAGGAAAGACAAAGATGGCTTTGACTATATTCTTGTTGAAGGAAGTACACAATATGAAGAGATTTAAATAATATGAAGAGATAGGGTAATAACATTTATGTACCCTATCTGAATACTCCTCAATATATAAAACAAACCCTAACTGATCTGAACAATATGACATCTTCCCACACTATAATAGTTGGAGATTTTAACATCCCACTGATAGTACTGAACAGGTCCTCCAACCAGAAACTAAACAAATAAATAAAGGACTTAAACAGGACCGTAGAACAAATGGACTTAACAGACATTTATAGACAATTTTATCCTAACAAAACTGAATACACATTTTTCTCATCAGCCCATAAATCATCTTCCAAAACTAATTATATCTTAGGACACAAGGCTAACCTCAACAAATTTAAGAGAATAGAAATTATTCCCTGCATATTCTTAGACTATCATGGAATAAAAGTTGCAGTCAACAGCAACAAAAATATTTATACTCAAATTAAGTCCTAGAAACTAAATAACCTTATGCTGAATAATAACTGGTTCATAGATGAAATCAAGAAGGAGATCATCAGATTTCTGGAACAAAATGATAATGAGGCCACAAACTATCAAAATCTGTGTGACACTGAAAAGGCAGTCCTTAGAAGGAAATTTATAGCATTAGATGCCCTCATCAAGAAAACAGAAAGAGAGCAAGTCAGCAACCCAATAAGCCATCTCAAGCAATTGGAAAAGAAAGGATAATCTAATCCCAAACCCAGCAGAAGAAAAGAAATAACCAAAATTAGAGAAGAATTAAATTAAATTGAAAACAAAAGAATTATTTGGAAGATCAGCAAAACAAAAAGTTGGTTCTTTGAAAAGATTAATAAAATTTATAAACCATTGGCTAGACTAACCAGAAACAGAAAAATAAGATCTCTAATAACTACAATACAAAATGATAAAGGGCAAATAACAGATGCCACAAAAATACAAAAGATCTCAGCAATTCTACAAAAACTCTATTCCCAGAAATATGAAAATGTAGAGAAGATGGACTAATATCTGGAAGTGTGATACCTTCAAAATCTCAGCCAGAAAGATTTAGAAATCTTGAATAGACCAATATCAAGCACTTAAATAGCATCAATTATACAAAATCTCCCCAAAAAGAAAAGCCCTGGACCAGATGGCTTCACACCAGAATTATATCAAACCTTCAAAGAGAAACTAGTTCCTATAATGGGTAAACTGTTCCAAAATATAGACAAGCAAGGAATTCTCCCCAAAACATTCCATGAAGTAAATATCACCCTGATCTTCAAACCAGGAAAGGACCCAACAAAAAAGAGAAAATTATAGACCAATATCATTAATGAATATCAATGCAAAAATATTCAACAAGATATTAACAAGAATACAATGACACATTTAAAAGGTTATACACCATGATCCAGTGGGTTTAATCTCAGAGATGCTAAGTTGGTTTAACATATGTAAATCCATTAATATAATATACCACATAAATAGAATCAAAAGCAAAGACTATATGATTCTTTCAGTGATGCAGAAAAGGCTTTTGATAATATGTAGCATTCTTTCATAATTTAAAAAAATCAACAAAATAGGCTTAGATGAAACATTGCTTAAAATGATAGAGGTCATCTATAGCAATCCCACAGCCAATACCATTTTGAATGAAGTGAAACTGAAAGCATTTCCACTCAAATCTGGAACCAGCCAAGGATGCCTATTGTCTCTACTGCTATTTAACACAGTATTGGAAGTCCTCGCCTTTGCAATCAGGCAAGAGAAAGAGATCAAAGGAATTCAAATGGGGACAAAGGAGGTCAAACTCTCCCACTTGCAGATGACATGATCTTATACCTGGAAAACCCCAGGGGCTCAACTAAAAAGCTCTTAGAAATGATCAAGGAATATAGCAGCTTCTCTGGATACAAAATTAATACCCACAAATCAATATCCTTCAGATATGCCAACAATTGTCAAGCCAAGAATAAAATCAAAGACTCTATTCCTTTTACAATAGCACCAAAGAAGGTGCAATACCTGGGAATATATCTAACAAAAGATGTGAAAGATCTCTGTAAAGAAAATTATGAAACTTTGAGAAAGGACATAGCAGAAGATGTCAACAAATGGAATAACATCCTATGCTCATGGCTAAGAACGATTACCATGGTTAAGATGTCCATACTACACAAAGCAATCTATAGATTTAATGCAATCCCCATCAAAGCACCAATATCATACTTTAAAGAACTTGAAAAAATAGTACTTTGATTCATATGGAACCAAAAAATACCTGAATAGCAAATACAATTATTAGAAACAAAAACAAATCTGAGGAGAGGGAGAGGGGAGGATGGGCAGAGGGAGGGTGATTGGTGGGATTACACCTGCGGTGCATCTTACAAGGGTACATGTGAAACTTAGTAAATGTAGAATAGAAATGTCTTAACACAATAACTAAGAAAATGCCAGGAAGGCTATGTTAACCAGAGTGATAAAAATGTGTCAAAAGGTCTATAAAACCAGTGTATGGTGCCTCATGATCGCATTAATATACAAAGCTATGATTTAATAATAAAAAATAAAATAAAATAAAATAAAATAAAAACAAATCTGGATGCATCACATTGCCAGATTTCAGATCATACTACAAGTCTATAAAGATCATGGTTCTGGTACAAAAATAAAGATGTAGAACTATGGAATAAGATAGAGAATCTAGGGATGAACCCAGGCACATGTTATTTGATCTTTGATAAGATTAATGAAAACATGCACTGGGGAAAAGAAACATTGTTTAACAAATATTGTTGGGAGAACTGGTTGTCCACGTGTAGAAGACTGAAACTGGACCCACACCTCTCACCACTGACAAAAAATTGATTCTTGCTGGATAAAATATTTAAATTGAAGACATGAAACCATAAAAATTCTAGAAGAGGGTGTGGGGAAAACATTTGAACATATTGACCTGTGGAAAAACTTTATGAGGAAGATACCCCTGGCAATCATTGCAACACCAAAAATAAATAACTAGGACTTTATCAAACTAAAAAGCTTTTGCACAGCTAAGGGTACCACAAACAAAGCAAACAGACAGCTTTGGGAATGAGATAAGATTTTTGCATGTTACAAATTTGACAAAAGTCTGATAACGAGAATTTATAGAGAATTTCAATTAAATAACAAGAAGAGTGCAAACAGCCCCCTCTATAAGTGGACAAGAGACTTGATCAGAAACTTCTCTGAGGATGACAGATAAATGGCCTACAAACACATGAAAAAAGCTCATCATCTTTAATCATCAGAGAAATGCAAATCAAAACCTAACCCCAGCAAGATCAACCCACATCACAAAATCCCAAAATAACAGATGCTGGTATGGATGTGGAGAGAAGGGAACACTTCTACACTGCTGGTGTGATTGCAAACTCATCTAAAAGTAAATCTGCCATTTGATCCTACAAACTCATTACTAGATATCTACCCAGAAGGAAAAATCATTTTACCTCAAAGATGTTTGCACCATAATGTTTATTGCAGCTTAATTCATAATTGCTAAGTCATGGAAGCAACTTAAGTGCCCATCAACCTATGAATGGATCAACAAATTGTGGTATAGGTATATCATGGAATACTATTCATCCATCAAAAATGGTGACTTTACATCTTTTACATTTACCTGGATGGAGTTGAAGTACATTTTTCTTAGTAGAGTATCATAAGAATGGAATAATAGATATCCAGTGCACTCCATACTACCCTGTTTCCCGAAAATAAGACAGTGTCTTATATTAAGTTTTGCTCCCAAAGATGCGCTAGGTCTTATTTTCAGGGGATGTCTTATCTTTCCTGTAAGTAGGTCTTATTTTTGGAAGATGTCTTATTTTCGGGGAAACAGGGTAATGTGAAACCAATATATGAACAATTATATGCTCACACGAACAATAAAACACAAATATAGTCTAGTATGAGGGCAGGGCCAGATAAATGGCAAAAGGGGGGAAGGAGGAGGATGGTTGGTAGAAGGAGGGAGAGCGTGAGGCAGGATCCCACCTAATGTGCACACTGTGGGGGTGTATAACACACCCCTGGGTGAGAGGCTCTTTAACAACTGGAACTTTACCCTGGAAGTGAGACCAATAACATTTGTGCCTTCATATTAATTTGCAACAACAACAACAAAAAAGCCATGCAGTATGTGGTCTTTGGTGCCTATCTTCTTTCAGTTAGCATAATGTTTTCAAGTTTTATCCATTTTGTAGCATCTGCTTTTTATGGCTAAATAGTAAATATTTCCCTGTGAGGATAGACCTAATTTTATCTACCCACTCACCAGTTGATGGACATTAGGATTATTTTCTCTTTTTGACTATTATGAATAACACTACTAAATGACTACAAGATTTTGTGTGAAGATGTTTTCTACTTTCTTATGAATATACTAGGAATGGAATGGCTGGGATACATGCTAACTCTATGCTTGACTTTTCAAGGAACTGCTAAACTATTTCCCAAATGGCCACAACAGTTTTATGACCTATTTTTGGCCCTTTCATACCAGATTTTGAAATGTCTTTTCTTGTCAATAAAGAGACATGGGCATCACTATTTTGACTTAGCACATAATATTTCCTTAATCTGCTGTACTAGGGTATGTTTAATAAGTTCCCTAGTGGAAATTGGATGATCCTTCGGAAGAGGCCTTGGGGATATTCCTTGTGACCCCAGCAATTTGTAAATGGCACTTTCTCAGATATATCTAGAGTACTTTGTGCCCTCCTAATTTGGTGCTTTGACAAACACTAACCCCCTGCCTCCCGTCCACACACACATCCAACTTGTCTACTAATGGCAAGTGCCTTGAGAAGTTGGAGCATGTCTTGAATTTATCTTTGTATCCATGACACCCAGCCAAGTGTCAGGTACTTTGGTAAATGTTCTAAGGCTGGATGGACACATGGATGGATGAAGGTTTATAGCCGGGGATTGTGAGGAGAAGGAGCTCATTTTTACCTTCTGTCCCCAAGTCCCTGCTTTGAGAGGCAGTGAGTTCCCGCACCTGGAAAGTGTGTGGCAGGAAGCTGGGCCAGTTGGCAGGAACATTATGAAGCAACTTTAGGTATCAGAAGGGGACTGGATGAAATTTGAAATTGTTTCCACCCTGGAGAGCCTAGAACTTGATGAAATACTAGTCCAGGGAAGCCAAGAGATGTATCCTAAGCTTCTCAGCTAAGCAGATGTGGGGTTGTGAGTTGCTGTGGACATTTCTGATCTTGTTCTGAGGATGCAAGACCAAAGCTTCCCTCTTGCCTAAAGGCTTCTGCCTGCTCCTACCTGCCTTTGGGGAGTTCACAGCCCACTAAATTTATAGTTCCACAAAGGAGAAACATTCATGCAACAAGTTGTTTGGCAAGTTTGTGGCTAACTAGTCTTGATTGCTTAGATAAAGGAGGCCAGCTCTGGGGTGGGGTGAGGGGGGTGGCATGGAGGTCCCAACAGAGGCCTAGGGGGATCTTTGGTAGTGAAGGGGGATTTTCTCTTATTCCTGATTAGACATTGAGCTGGGGTGGAGGGAGGTTGGCGTGGGGGTTAGACCCCGGGGCAGGAAGGCACAGCATCTAGATGTGGACAGCTCACAGGCCCTGAGAGCTGCCACCCTTCCTCAGTGTGGCTCTGTGCTATGTTCATGGCCACTCTGGCCATTTCCATGGCTTCAGAAAAGTTCCCCTGAAATATTAGGGGTGAATTTGGAAATCCCTGTCCTGAGCCAAGGTGGGCAGAGATGCATACAAGGAAAAGCCACCACAGGTCTGTGTCTGCAGAGGTATGCCCCTGGAGATGGGCTTAGATTTGGACTTGGAGCAGTGGAGACCAGCTGAGGACTCAGGGTACAGAAAACACCCTGACCGCAGCTGCACAGTTTGTACTACAGGCAGGAGGGCCATGGGCTAATGTGGAATTTGGAGAACTCAGCTTCATTTCCCCTTGATTATTACTCCAGAGAGGCTGAATCTTGGAGAGTAGCAGAGCAGATTATTCGAAATGACTCTGGAACAAAAGTACCTAGGTTTGAATCCCAGCTCAACACTTCCTAGCTGTGGGTCCTTGGACAAAGTTCTTGACCTTCCTGTGCTTTTGGTAACATCTCTGACATAGGGATGCCGACAATACTTACCTCGTTGCACTGATGTGTGGATGACATTGGCTGTTTCTAAAGCACCCAGGATAGTGCCTGGTATCTAGAAAGACTGAAAAGGGCTGGAGAACTGAAGTAGTTGTTCAATGTGTTCCCAACAGAGTATAAGTCGTTAGAAGTAGCTGTTTATAAATGCAAGGAATTAGTAGAAAATTTAGGTATGGTTAGGGCAAGGTACCAGGAACAAATTGCCATTGAAAAGATAGTCTCAAAAAAGAGAAAAGATAGTCTCTTCCTCACTCTTTTCAGACAGAGGGGCACGCACTGGGGATGGGGCTGGGGCACTGGGCAAGTACCAGGAGAGTCAAAGAGAGAAAGAGGTGGGCAAGAGCTTTGACTGTGGTTTCCCCTGGAAGAGGGTGATCAAGCTGAGGATAGACTATTGGAGTAATTTACTCCAATTTGGGGCACAGGGGCTGCCCCTAGGTGTCTGATAACTGGCTCTGGGTGATTAGAGCTAGCAGCAGATGGTGGTCCAGGGTGTGTGAACCCCATCAAGGACACAGTTGGCGCATGCGCTCTAGGATGGCTGGACCCTGGGAGGGACGGTTCCTCATGGGCAAAGCATGAGAACACAGACAATAAAACCAATGTGACCTCAGGTGTGCAGTGAGGAACCTTGACTTACAACTGTGCCATTTTACAAATGAAGCGCCTGAGACTCAAAGAGGGAAATGTGCACACCCAGGGACACCTGGAAGTCATGCCCTGGTCTATTTCTTGCTCCAGGATCCAGAGCCTGTGGTCCCACCATCAGTGCCCTGGCAGCCCAGGCCCTGTCTGGGTTCCAGCCTCTTTCTGGCAGGGTGACACTATGAGA
>CAUYPK010029328.1:0-28811 GCA_963574355.1 Loris lydekkerianus
CCATGGAATATTATGCAGCCTTAAGAAAGATGGAGACTTTACCTCTTTCACGTTTACATGGATGGAGCTGGAACATATTCTTCTTAGTAAAGTATCTCAAGAATGGAAGAAAAAGTATCCAATGTACTCAGCCCTACTATGGAACTAATTTATGGCTTTCATATGAGAGCTATAAACTAGTTATAACCTAAGAATGTGATGAAGGGGGAGAAGGAGGGGAGGGAGGACGGAGGATGGGCGGAGGGAAGGTGATTGGTGGGATTACACCTATGGTGCATCTTACAAGGGTACATGTGAAACTTAGGTAATGTAGAGTATAAATGTCTTAACATAATATCTAGGAAAATGCCAGGAAGGCTATGTTAACCAGTGTGATGAAAATGTGTCAAACGGTCTATGAAACCAGTGTATGGTGCCCCATGATCGCATTAATGTACACAGCTATAATTTAATAATAAAAAAAATTGAAAAAAAAAAGAAATACACTTTTAGCTTAAAGCTGTATTTACAAAACAACAAGGAGGGAAAACAGGAGGTGAAGGTAAGCCCACCAGACCAGCTGTGTTGCCTTGGCCCTACCCTGACTGACTCCATCTTATTCTCACTACATGTGCTCTCAGGAGGACAGCAAGCACCAGACTGAAACAGGCAAATAACTTCTGGAGCTGAGGCTCGTGTCTGTCCAGGGTTGGTCCCCATCTGCATGGCCGCACTGAGCCTGAGAGAGGGCTTGGACCCAGGACATGACCACGAGAGCCCCAGTGCCCTTTTCTGTGGGCTCCATGGCCTCCCATGGCAGGGATCAGCTTTATATCCACCTGGCCCAGTGGCACCAGGAACTGTGGCTGGCAGGGTTGCTTGATTAATGTCAACTTGATAAATCAATCTGGGAAGATGATGATATTTAAGACTATAATTTCTACTTGTCTTTTCTGCCTGTGATGGACAGAACTAAAGGGGAAGAATGACAGGTGGTAAGGATAGGAGGAGCAGTGCGCAACGACATCTTCCAAGAGGTCACAGGTCTTAACTTCTGTGTTTCTTTTAAATAGATTTCAGTTGCTTTTTCTCTTCCCATGAGAGTTGTTTTACCTTTTCAATTTTTGATAGTTACTTAAAGCACCTAACATTTTTAAAAACAGTTAAGTACTTGCCCAAACAGCATCCAGAAATAACCAGGAAGATAATTTCCCTGATCCTGTCACTTCCTGTGGCTCTATACCACACAGGTTCTCAAAGGGAATCAACCACACTTTTTCTTTCCACCCATGATAGTAGAGTCCTTGGTTTGAATTGAAATTAAATGTGAGACCAAATCTGTGCTTTACACAGGGAGCCTAATGACCCCAAGTGATTCTGGAAGCCAGTGTCACCTTCCCGTGTTGCCCACGTACCTCTCTGCCATCTGCCACATGCCAGTCTGACATGTCCCTAGTCTTGTTCCTATTATAGGGGTGAGACATCAAGGGTAGAATACCTACCACACTGCATCCTAACAGCTGAACTGCTTGTCTGTGTTCCTGACAATGCTCATTTCTTTGAGCTAGCAGGTTGTCAGCAGTAGGTACATATTTATTTATTAAGTTCTGTAAAGACCAAGAGCAACCTCTTGCTCACAACAATCCTAGGACATAGACACTGATTATTCCTGTTTTCTAGGTAAGGAACCTGGTGCTTAAGAGGCTCACATTATGCCCAAAGATGCACAGCTCTTGAGCAAAGCCAGGATTCAGATTAGGCTTCTAGAGCCCACATCTTCCCCTCTACAGTGAATACTGCATCCACATTGCTCCATTAAGGCCAGGGAGTGGGCAAGGTTGGGACAAAGTTGATGTCAAGGGAGGAGCAGAGAGACCACAAGAAGCCAGGGGCCTGAGGTGGACCTGCATCCCTGAAGCATGCTTCACCCTTGGACTTTCAAGTTACACAAGCAAATAAGCTATTTGGGATTGACTTAGTGCTATTTGCATCAGAAAGCACTGGGCAAGGCCGGTTTGGGATCCTTCACCCTCACTACTTCTGCTTACTAATTATTTAGGAATGTGCCTATTTCCTGCAATAAAATATTCTTTAATGAAATTTTTATTGATATTTATTGATCTATTAGTTGGAAATCAGACTATATTTATAGGTAGACTTTCCAATGATTAAAAATGCATTCACATCCCTTTGCTTTTTGTGATTTTTTTCATCTTTTAACTTCTGTGTTTATTTCATGCCCTAAGAATTTATGAATGTCTCCCACTCTACATTGAAACAGAGGTGACATTTATTTCTTGATGGTACATTCCAAGCATACTCTCTATTTGCAAAGCCCTGGTAACTCTCCTTTCTGAGCTCATTTATTTATTTAAGAACACCACAATCCCAGCTTTGTCCCCATAGGGGGAAGAGATTCTACCACAGTCAGACAACAATGACTATTTTAGAAATGGTTTGTCCAGGTCCAAGCCAAAGTCTCTTCTGCATCCTTGATTATATCTAAACGATGCTCTTATCTTTAAACAGAACCCACTTTGTCAGTCCACCAGGAAGTACTTGATTTATTTACCAGCCCCAGGGAGAGGAAGAAGCAGCTGTCCAAAGGGTAATCACACAGCCAGGTGAGTTGCCACTAATCTGAGGCTTAGGAGGAAATGGTTTTAAATGCTGAAAGGGTTTGGTGTAATGCCAGCCTCTTTGCTAAGGAACCTGCTCAACCCTGCCTGGGAAATTGGGTTGGGTGTAAAGAAAGGATTCAAAGCACTTTTAAAAGGGGAACATCTGAAGTAGCCGCCATTGTCCTGGCCATAGGAGACAGTCACTCAGGGATATTGTCTGTGGCACATATGACCTAGAGAAGGGAGACCCAGCAAGGCACAGGTTCACAGCAATCCCAGCCCTCAGGGATAGGGAGTTTGGGGTTCTGGCATCCACTGAGGACTGGTTTTTCTAGTGAGTGGCTTTGATGATTTGCTTCAAGGCCAAGTATAGCTAGGCCTTTCTGTCTCAGGGAAGACAGAAAAATTGATCAAGTCTCCCCTGGGAGGACAGATGACCCTGGCCCATCAGGCTTGTACCACCAATGAGGACATGAACTATTGAATTAAGGGGCCACTGTCCCTAAGGGTAAGCCAGGACTCTCAGAAGGCAATTTAAGGTACACCTGAAAGATTAGAGTCTAATGGGGCTGCTCTTAACACGTCGTTCACTCACTCATACATGGTGCTAGGCTGCAGGAATGCCATGATAATAGGTGTGTGTGTGTGTGTGTGTGTGTGTGGTGTTGTGCAAGTAAGGGAGGGTGGGTTGTGTTGCACGTCTGAAAATAGTTTAAGGATGCTAAACTACCTACTTATTCAAAGACATGTTGTTATAATTCCTTTCCTAAACATTGTAATTCAAAGTTAGCCCTTTATTTAATACTTCAAAGTAAACACAGGGATTTCAAGAAGCAGGCCCACATGAGGGCCCCCGGAAGCCTTAGAGTAGCTGAATTCAGCTTTTGAGATTCTCTGAAAGAGGTTCTACTGCTTTGAGACCATGTCCCCAAACCTCTGAATAATGGCAGGACAACCACAGGTGCCCTCATCTGCCCTCAGCTCCAGCCCAACTTCCCAATTGTTCCACCTGAATCTGCCACTCACTGTGATGTGTCCTGTGATGTTCATTTCAGGCCACAGGGTCTGCCCACAGAAAGAGGATAGGGATCACTGGAGGAATTAGACATTCCTCAAGACAATCATCTGGAGAGAGGCAGTCCCCAAACCAAGAAGTGGACAGCAGGCCCTGCTGGCAAGGCTGGGCTTCTGATCTCCAAGCTTCACTTGGGTGTGTACACCAGGGCCTGCCGGATCATCCCCACACCCTGTGCACAAAGAGCCTCCATTTCAGACTTTTCAACATTGCTTCAAATTAAAGTTATACATTCAGTCCCAGAGAACACTAACAGGAAAGAAAGGTTTTCATCGTCCAACCCTAAAATCAAGTCCTGATCCCAGATGACACAGTCACAGTGCTCTGGAAATTAATATGGTTGGGTGAATGTAGTAATTATTTTGTGACAGGCACAATTCTGTGCAGGCATGATAAATATGTTAATTTGTTAAACTGTGAACATTTTAAATATGCCAATATTTTTGTAATTCATTTTTGGCATTTATCCATTTTTTGATATATTGGGTGATTTACAAAAGAAGAAAAGAATTGTGGTCCTGGCCTTTTTCAGTCTGAAAGAGGTCCTGCTGACATGGACATCAAGACCACCCAAGTGGAGGAGGCTTTGCTTCTCAAAGTCTCCAGGCCAGTGCATTCCAGAGCTTGCTCAGAATGTGAAATCCCAAACCCACCTTAGAATCTGCTTTTCAACAAGGTCCCTGAGTGATCTCTAAGCTCTTTGAGGGTTTAGAAAGCACTGCTATAGGGAAAACAAGGGGGAGATGAGTCAGCTGTGGGTTCAGCCTAATGTCAGCATCCTGCTCTTGTCTCTCCATCTCCAGATGTCAGGCACCATCTTTAGCACAGTTCTGCTGGAGTGCTCTGCCCCCTTTACTGTGTTTGAGGTTAAGAAGTGAACACCCTCTGGTGCACCACACCAAGACCCCTAAAAAAGGGGAAGGTGTTGGAGAGTCAGGCTCTGAGATATCCCCACTCCACATCTCCGCTCACAATCAACCAGGCTTTCACTCACTGAGCATGGGCTTGATGGCAAAGGAGGCAAATGGATCTGGGAGAAGAGAGTGCTCAGCCATATCGCCTGGCAGGCCATTTCCATCAGAGCATCTTCTCCTTAATCCAAGCCTGATTTCTGTGCCTAAAGTATCACCAAGGAGCAAACACCATGTTAGAGCAGGTTGAGATTGAGATTGATTTCATTTACTCAACAGCTGTTCATTAAATACCTGGCTAAAAACTCAGAAAGCTACAATTCAAGGGCCAAACTTGGGCCACTGGCTGTTTTTGTATGGCCTTTGAGTTTTTATACATAAACATCTGTAACTGATTTGATGATATGAAGCATTAACTTTGAACCCCAATTAATCATAAACTTACCCCCCTAAAAAAATTCTATTCTTCTCACTAGTAGATCTGTATTTTTTAAATTATACTAAGAGCTTCTGGTCACTTAGATCCAAGTTGGTAGGATAGGTTCTGTCTTCATCTCTGTACAGAAAACCAAATACAGATAGCTATCCACAAACCAGAATAGACCAGAGAGGGCTCATGGACCCACTAAAGAAGCTGCAGCAACACAGTGGGGGTGGGGTGGGTGGGAGCAGAGCCTGGATCATATCCACATAGAACAGATTACTGGTGAGATTACAGACCTGAGACTCCAGGAAATGCAAGAAACATAGAAAAAAGGCAAAGGCTATCAGTAGCAACCATAGCAAGAACCACTGTGATCTTCTCTGCAGAAGACACAAGCATCTCTTGCTAGTGAAGCAACCAACAGCCATCCTTACTAGGGAACCGCAGAGAGGACGATGCAGCCACACACCCCTCCCCTATGCAAGAAGTGGCTGCTATTGAGTTGCTTTGGGAAAAGAGCCACACCCATCCCCCTCACGTTATGGCATGCTCTATCCCTGGAGCTGTGGCTGCTACATTACTTTCCATACCCAGACCTAGGCTCTGTGGTGGCATCAGACCCACCTACATCTCAGACATTGCCATAGCAAGGTGGTTCACACTCTGAGCCTGGAACCAATGAGTGAAAGCTCTAGGCACTGGCTCAGCCAAAATAGAGAGGTGGATACCAGAGCCACTGTAATGCTGAATCCACTGGTGCTCCCATTCTTGGCTCCCCCATTGTCTCATATTTTGTTCCCAAGGCAATAGCAGGGACACCTGTGCTCCATGCACCAGGGCTATTACTACTCAGGATCCCTAACCAGAGTTCCTCCATGAATCCCAGGGCCATAGGCTCTCCATGCTTCAGGCTTCAACTCCATGGCCACTACATAGCTGTCACTCATTAGATTCTGGGGCCATCACCACTCTAAGTGAGCCCACAAGATAGACCCAGTGCCAAGAGGAACCCCCTCAACCATAACTTCCTCAATAGGAGGAAAAAAGATTGGCAGAAACTTTTGGGGGTGGCCATTGCCACCAAAGACCAATGCTTGCTGCCACCGTAGAAATTCACAATGCTGGCTACTGAGGATCCTTGAGTCTTTGTCAACACTACCCTCAGAGGACAGAGCTGCACAGAGATCACACAGCTGGCACCTCACTGGTGCCAAAATCATTGTATCATACCCAGCAAGGGGTGTCTTCATACCCCTTGGAAGGGAAAGATATTTCCTTAATGAAGTGACTGCTCTACTAAAGGAATAAATGTAAGGCAACAGGAAATATGAAAAACCAAGGAGGTATAACACCACCAAAAGAGCAAAATGCCCAGTAGCTGAAACTAAAGAAATGGAGACATACAAACTATAGATAAAGAATTCTGGAACTTTGGCTCAGCACCCATAGCTCAGTGGTTAGGGGGCCAGCCACATAAACCAAGGCTGGAGGGTTTGAACCCAGCCAGGGCCTGCTAAACAATGACAACTACAACAAAAGAATAGCCAGGCATTGTGGCCATCACCTATAGTCCCAGCCACTCAGGAGGCTGAGGCAAGAGAATTGCTTAAGCCCAAGAGTTTGAGGTTGCTGTGAACTGTGATGCCACAGCACTCTACTGAGGGGTGACATAGTGAGTCTCTGTCTCCAAAAAAAAAAAAAAGAATTCTGGGACTTTTTGACATGAGCCATTCTCACTGAAGTTGGGTGATATCACAATGTGGTTTTGATTTGTGTTTTCCTGGTGATTAGAGACAATGAGTTTGTTTTTATGTATTTCTTGGCCATTAGTTTGTCTTCTTTTAAAAAGCTTCCATTCATGGGTTTTTCCCACTTTTTAATGGGGGTTGTTTGATCTTTTCTTGCTGATTTACTTGAGTTCTTTTTCTTTTTCTTTTTCTTTTTTTTTTTTTTTGCAGTTTTTGGCTGGGGCTGGGTTTGAACCCGCCACTTCCAGCATAAGGGTTCGGCGCCCTACTCCTTTGAGCCACAGGAGCTGCCCCTTGAGTTCTTTGTAGATTCAGATTATTAGCCCTTTATCATCTGTAACAAGGTCTGACAATTAAGTTCACCATCTTGCCACCATGCACTTATTTTGGCAGCACTGTACAAACAACTTAGTAAGGTTTCATAACCTTGGTATATTGTTGTATCACAGTTGTGTTTGTGTTAACATATGGCAATGTCTTGCTCTGAGTGGCATTCATTATTGTTATTGCATGTTTTGGGGTATAATTACAGGAATGTCAGTGTTTGAATTAGAACAATGAACAAACATTATTTTTTTTGTTAAACTTGGCAAGAATGCAAGCATAATCACTGACATGTTAGTCCAAGTTTACAGGGATAATGTTATAAAGAAGACAGGAGTATACAAATGGATTAAATGTTTTCCTGAGAGGAAAGAATGCTTTATTGATGAAAAGAGGTCTAGGCAGCCAGTAGCAAGAAAAATTGATGAAAACATTGAAAAATTTCATTGACTTGTGCATCAAAATTGTCAGATAACTGAGAGAAACATAGCAGACCAAGTAAATATCAGTAGAGAAACAGGAAAATCTTAACTGAAAATCTTGGCCAAGAACTCATGGCTCTTGCATTATGACAATGCACCAGCTCATGTGGCACAGTCTGTGAGAGAGTTTTTAGCCAGTAGACAACTAAGTGTATTGGAACATTCTCCCTACTCACCTGATCTGCCTCCAGTGATGTTTTCTTTACCCAAAGATAAAGGAAATATTGAAAGGAAGACATTTTTATGACATTCAGGGTAATAAGATGACAGCTTTGATGGCCATTCCAGAAAGAGTTCCAAAATTACTTTGAAGGATGGACTAGATGTTGGCATCAGTGCATAGCTTCCCAAAGGGAGTACTTCAAAGGTAACCATAGTGATATTCAGCAGTGAGGTATGTAGCACCTTTTCTAGGATGAGCTCATGAATTTAATTATCAGACCTTGTATACAGAGAGAAAGGAGCACTCATACACTCTTGATGGAAGTGAAAATTCGTACAACTTTTATGGGATACCTCTAAGACAGTGGTTCTCAACCTTCCTAATGCCACAATGTATTTTCATTGTTAAAAGGGGTCACAACCCACAGGTTGAGAACTGTTGCTCTAAGAACTAAAAGTAGACCTACCGTTTGATCCTTCAATCCCATTACTAGGTATTTACCCAAAAGAAAAGACACTTTAGGAAAAAAAGACACTTGCACTTAAATGTTTATAGCAGCACAATTCATAATCATAATCCAAGTTCCCAGCAATATATGAATGTATTAATAAAATGTGATTGACTGAGATATATATATATATATATCTGATTGATATATATATATACCATGAAATACCACTCAGCCTTAAAAAAAATACTGATCTAGTATTCTTTGTAACATCCTGGGTAAAATTGGAAACTATTGTTCTGAGTGAAGTATCACAAGAATGGAAAAACAAATCTCACATGTATTCAATACTGAATTGGAACTAGTTGATCAACACTTGTGTGTACATATGAAAGCAAAACTCAACAGAATTCAAGTAGGTTAAAGGGGAGTATAGAGGATGGGCAAAATCATACCTAACGGGTGAGGAACTAAGATACTGAAGTTTGTAGTTGTATTGATCTTGTAGACAGAAAAGAAACCATTCTTTGTAAAATAATTTAAAGAGGTTTATTCTAAGCCAAATTTGAGTACCAGGACCAAGCCACACTCGAGAAGGCTTCCAACAAATGGGCTTACTATGTTTGGGTCACAGTTTGGTTTTATACATAAATCAATACATGCAAGGCATACATTGGTTTTGACCAAAAATGGTGGGGCATCTCAAAGCAGGGGCTTACAGGTTATAAGCAGGTTTAAAGATCCGTTAGCTGAAAATTGGCTGAAAGAGTTAGGCTCTGTCTAATAGACTAGGAGTCAGGGAAAAGGAATGCTAAGATAAGAGTCTGTTAATCAGAGATGAAGTACTGGACATGTGCTCACTCAAGTGGTTTGTTGTCTATATTGAGGACTTGGAGGTATGTTTTGCATAGCCTTAGCCTGTTAGTGAGTCACAGAGGACATCACTAAGAAGGAAGGGGGATATGATGAGGCATGCCTGATCTCCTTTCTCAGGGCTAGCAACTCAGTTTAAGGGATGCCCTTGGCCAAGAAGGCATCCAGCCAGTCAGTGGTTGAGGAAAGCCTTAAGATTTTATTTTAGTTCACAACATCACCTAAACCTCTTCCTTAGGTTCCCACTGACACCAGAAAGTAGAACCCCAAACAGTGGTCCGGCCTGAAGGCCAAGTGTTCTTAGCTTTGTGCAGGCAAGAATTCAAGCTTGAACCTTATGTGAAAGCAGCAATCATTAAACAAACAAACAGCAAGCAGGCTAGCCCAGAGACAGAGGGTCCCTTGTCCATGCCTGGCAGGCTGTAAATATGGTTAATCTCTTGATTATATGCTAAATAGAGGGTGCATTTTCCACCAGTTTTCTGGGGAAAAGTTGGAGATTTCCAGGGATGGAGGTGGGAGTTCTTTTTTTTTCACACCACATAAAGTAACTTTGGGGGTGGTCTTGGTGATTGTAAATTGCCTGGCCCTGGTGGAAATTTCTTTTAGTATGTGAATGCCTTAAATTTAGGGTATAATGATCCCCAAAGGCAGCTGAGGCTGTTTACTGCCATCTTGGCCCTTACTGGGTCTTAACCGCTTTCTTCACTGCATCCTGTTTTCCCGTTTTTGTTGGAGCTTTTGTTGCTGTCTTGCAACATTTTTTTGTTTGTTTGTTTGTTTGTTTAATTTGAGACAAAGTCTCACTCTGTCACACCAGCTAGAGTGCCATGGCCTAGGTTAGCTCACAGCAACCTCAACCTTCTAGGCTCAAGTGATCCTCTTGCCATAGCCTTCAGAGTAGCTGGAACTACTGGCTCCTGCCACAATGCCTGGCTAATTTTTGTATTTTTAAGTGGAGATGAGGTCTAGCTCTTGGTCATGCTGGTCTTGAACTTCTGACCTCCAGCAATCCTCATACCTTGGCTTCCCAGAGAGCTAGGATTACAGGCATGAACTTTTTAAAGAGTTGGGCCTGCCATTTCCTCTGACTATGACCCTCTAGGCCTGTGCGTGTGTGTGCTTACTATGACTCTCTAAGCCTCTAGGATGTATGTATGTGCATGTGCGTGTGTATGTGTGTGTGTTTGTGTAAGAACGTGGGAAATGATTCATTTCTGAACATGGATGCAGCCGGAGACCCCAAGCACATCACCTCCCTCCACCCCCAGAAATTCTCAGCACAGGTCTAAAGCAGCCACTCTCAACCTGGCTGCGCATTCTAGTCTCCTGAAAAGCAGAAAGCCATTTAAAACAATGCCAGGTGTCCCCTCCCTATGCCCAATCTGTATCTAACCTTTCCTGCCAGTGGGCTCAGGTCTTAAACACTCTTAAAGAGGTTTTAAACACTCTTGGAGTTATTCAAATGTGCAGAGGGGTTGAGGACCACTGGCCTAAGGGTGAGGCCAGTAGAAAGGGAGAACACCCAGTGAGTGTCAAGCAGGGGTGGGAAACAGGGAAGCTTAGGTAAAGGGTCCCCAGTACAGGCTCTGTGCTGGGCACTGCTGGAGCCAACTACCTCTCTTGGACTATGGGCTCTCCTTTTATAGATCAGGCCCTGGTGCTTCCCACTGCTGCAAGCACCTGGCTCTGGCCCAGCACCTCTGTGCAGGTGGATGTAGAGCTCAGGGAGACTGCTTTGGACCAATGAAACCTGGGTTACTCCAATGATACGGGTGTGCACCCCAGCAGTGCCCCAGCACCTTACTGCCCTTCTGCAGAGGGGTCTTAGAGCTGGGGCTTCTTCTGCTCTTTCCATGGTTAAATCTGCTTTTCTGTGGCTTTACAATGATTGTTTTTAAAGATTGTATATTATCTTGTGGAAATGAGGGGGGGAAAAAACTTTGGTTGCTTAAATCTATTAATGTACTGTTGTTTATCTGAATTCTGCATGGGGACCTGGATCTATCGAGAAGGGGAAAAAAGTCATAGATATTCACCACCCTAGGTGTTACCAGGGCCCACAGCCCAGGCTGAAGTTCACAAACACTAAACAAAACAGGCCTGAGATCTGGCAGCAGAGGGAGCTAGGGAAGAGACTTGAATATTTGGGATCATTTCTATTCTCCACCCCAAAGATGGGCATTCTTAGGTGCTCCCAGGAGCCTATATTTTTAATTCCCAGGGTTATTCTGAGTAGCAAGGCTTAGGAACCTGTGTCAGGAAAGGCCCAGAAACCAGAAAACTATCCCATTATCCCAGTTGGATTTACAAAAAGAAAGTTGGTGGGAGGGGGATGGATGATGGGAGGTTGTTTGGAGAGTACAGTGAGTGTGGTGTTGCTTTAGTGATGCATGCACCAAAGGCCCTGATTTCACAACGCAGTGTGTCAAGATAGCAAAATTGTTCTTGTGCCCTATGAATATATGCACATAAAAAATAAATGGGAAAATTTTAAAAATAAAATAAAAGTTAAAAAATTAAAAAGTCAGGGCAGCACCTGTGGCTCAAGGAGTAGGGCAACAGCCCCAAATACCAGGGGTGGCAGGTTCCAGCCTGGCCCCGGCCAAAACTGCAAAAAAGCATATATGTAGATATATATATATATTAAAAAGTCAGAGGATGACTGGTGTGACAAAAAGGTGACTCTGCTCTTAGCAACACTGTTGACCCAGTCCTCAACTCTAATAACCTCCAGTTTCTTATCTTTGAAATAAGAAAATTGGACAAAATAATCTCTAATCCTTACCTGTTATGAATTTATCTGATTCTATGTAAGCTGAATTTCTTATCATTCAGGGTAAGGATATTTTTAAAGGAATTAGGATTAACCCCCAGAGAGGAGTTGTGATATTTTTACACGTCCTCCTGATTTTGCTAAGGAAATGACGTCCAGCTCTCACCTTCCTTCCCTGTGTTAAGTCGGTTATCCCTGAGACCGGAGCTGTTTCCTCCTTGCCCAACATTCTCAGAAATATGTCCTCTTACTCTCTGCTCCCCAGAAACCCCAGAATTACAGTTTTAAAATCTTGCTTTATATTAAGTTTACCATGAAAGCTTTTTATAAAGCACAGTTACCCTTGACAATTAAATCAAAATCTTGGTGATGAGGCTTGGGTATCTGCATTTTTTTATTAAGTCATTTGTACATAGATCATAAATACATTTATGCCATTATGGGATTCAATGTGTTGATTCTTTGTACAAATTGGAGTGCTTACATCCTACTAATCAATGTAGCCTTCACCTCATTTACCCATTACAGTATTAAGACATTTGTGTTCTACACCTGATAGATCCAACTTGTACTTGCAATATGCTCCATGCTAACCTTCCCTCTATAGACCCACCTCCCCCCCCCTTCCCTTT
Organism: Loris lydekkerianus; assembly: GCA_963574355.1. Taxonomy (NCBI): domain Eukaryota; kingdom Metazoa; phylum Chordata; class Mammalia; order Primates; family Lorisidae; genus Loris; species Loris lydekkerianus. Next base: position 12,457 of record CAUYPK010029328.1, read on the forward strand.
CCTCCTTCATCCTAGGCTATAGTTGTGTTTCATTTTTCATATGCAAGTGTCAGTGATTATAAATTGGTTTCACACTAGTACTGAGTACATTGGATAGATTTTTTTCCATTCCTGAGATATTTTAAAAAGAAGAATATTTTCCAGCTCCAGCCATGTAAACATAAAAGAAGTAAAGTCTCCACTTTTTTAATGCTGCATAGTATTCCATAGTATACATATACCACAATTTATTAATCCATTCATGGGTCAATGAGCACTTTGGCTTCTTCCATGCCTTGGCAATTGTTAGTTGAGCTGCAATGAACAATCTGGTACAAATATCTTTATTTCCAAATGATTTTTGGTCCTTTGGACATACACCTAGAAGAGGAATTGCAGGATCAAATGACAGGTCTACATTTAGATACCTGAGTGTTCTCCAGACTTCTTTCCAAAAGGTACATGCTAGCTTGCATTCCCACCAGTTTTCTCCACATCCATGCCAACATCTGTAGTTTGGGGATTTTGTGATGTGGGCTACTCTTACTGGAGTTAGATGGTATCTCAGAGTAGTTTTGGTTTGCATTTCTCTGATAATTAAAGATGATGAGCATTTTTTCATGTGTCTATAGACCATGCATAAGTCTTCTTCAGAGAAGCTTCTGTTCATGTCTCTTGCCCACAATAAAATGGGATCACTTTTTTTTACTTTGAGTTCTCTGTGGATACTGGTTATTAGACCTTTGTCAGAAATATAACTTGCAAAAATCCTCTCCCATTCTGAGGGCTATCTATGTGCTTTACTTAGTGTGTTCTTGGCAGTGCAGAAGCTTTTAAATTTGATCAGATCCCAGTAATGTATTTTTGATGTTGCCTTAATTGCCCAGGTGTCCTCCTCATAAAGTATTGTCCTAGACCAATTTCTTCAAGTGTTACCCCTACACTCTCTCTAAGAATTTTTATAGTTTCATGTATTTTTAAGTCCTTTAACCAATGAGAGTCACTTTTTTTTAGAGGAGAAAGGTGTGAGTCCAGTAGCAGGCTCTGGCCAGGCGGAGGGTGGGGTGGTTGATCTGGCAAGGGGGCGTGGGCACTGCTCCTGTGCCTCCTTCCACAGTCTCTGTAGGGTTTAGGCTTCTGGTTCGTCAGGCAAGGGGGGAAGGGTCAACTGGAAGTTCAGAATGGCAGGGAAAACATTTGTACAATTTTTCTGCCTGGAAAGAGAGTGCTCAGGGTCACAACAGGGTCCCTCTGGGGAAGCAGACCCCACTTCCTACAGCTCTCACCCATGGGGTGAGACAAGAGGTCCTCAGTTCACTGCTCACCTATAAAAACCTACAGGAGCAGGGCGGCGCCTGTGGCTCCAAGGTGTAGGGCACCAGCCCCATATGCTGGAGGTGGTGGGTTCAAGTCCAGCCCAGACCAAAAACTAAAAAAAAAAAAAGAAAGAAAAGAAAAAGAAAACCTACAGGAGCAAACGAAGACAAAATAAAAAACAAACAAACAAACAAACAAAAAACACACACACACACAACTTTCTTGGAGGAGGGGATGGACACTTTTCCTTTCCTTTCCTGTTTACCTGAAGTTTGCTTTCTTGAAGTCGCAGATTGCCTCAGCAGAGGTGACCTGCAGTTATCACTCTTCTCTCTCAGTTCAGCTCTCAGTCTTCAGCTTCATTGGGTACTTTCTGGACATTATCCTTCCCTCTGGATGGGAGCTTCTGTTGGAAGTTGGCTCCAGTCAGTCATCTTGTCCCCCCAGCAGGTATCTGCATTTTTAAAATCAGTCAAATAATGGTGTTGCACAAGAAGGTTAGAGCCACTGAGCTAGGACATCCCAGAGCTGGTCTGAACTCAGCAGGGGTATTTGGGTCCCTACATGCCTCTTCAAGTAAAAAGAATGAGAGTGTAGGCGAGAATTTGCTACATTTCAAAAATTCAGTTTTCTGAATATACCATATATACTTGAGTATAAACCGAGTTTTTTTCGGCACAAAATTTGTGCCAAGTTCGGGTTTTCGGCACAAATTTTGTGCTGAAAAAACTCGGCTTATACGCCAGTATATACGGTAGCTCTTCTCTGCTTAGTCCTACATACCAAATTTTAGATACACCAAGTCAATATTTAGTGCATATTGTAGATATCAAATGGAAAATCCAGGTCAAGTGTCACCATAATGTACCCACTAGCTAAGACCTAAGTTGAATTTCTTAAGATTCCATTTGTTCCTTTGCAAAGTGAGGCTGACATTTCCTTTAGACTTCACAGAGTTGTTAAATAGGTCCAACAGGATCATATTTGTGAATTTTCCTTGTAAATTATAAAGTGCTATGCATATTGAATAAGTTTAAGCAACTTATGTCCTTACATAAAGAAGTAGTTCACAAATTTAACAGAAATGACGTCAATTCTCCACAAAATAATGTATAGATTCAATGCAATATTAGTAACAATCAAAATCCCCAAATTCTTTAAATTGAAAGTGACAAGTTGATTCTAAAATTTGCATGGAAATGCAAAGGAGCTAGAATACTCAAAACAATTCTGAAAAAGCTGTACAAACTTGAAGAACTGACATTACTGATTATGAAGCAACAATACTCAAGATAGTGTGGTATTAGTATAAAGATAAGTATATAGTTCAATGAAATAGAGTAGTGAATCCCAAAATAGACCTTTATATATTAGATATATTACCATTTGATTTTTGACAAAATCAAAGCAAGTCAACTAGATGGAGAAAGGATAATCTCTTCAACAAATGGAGTACAAATGTAAATAAAAGAGCTAAGTAGCTATGACTACTAAAAGAAATCACAGGAAAAAAATCTTACTGACTCCTCTTAGCCAAAGTTAAAATCTAAAGATTCCCCTTAGCCAATGTTACTTTGAGCTAAGCAAGGATTTATTGAATAGGACACAAAAAGCAAAAATTGATAAATTCTATTTCATCAAATTAAAAAGTTCTGTCCTTCCAAAGACAGAGTTTATTTGATAAAATACTTGTATCAACAATATATAAGGAATGCACACAACCAAATGAAAGTCACAACTTATGAAAAAAGAGATGTGCAACTTATGTGCAAAAGATTTAAACATATGCTTTACCAACAATGATGCATGTACAGCAAAAGAACACACAAAAAGATGCTCACCATCACTATTTAATGAGATTCCACTGCACACCTACTAGAATAGCTAAAGTTAAAAAGACTGTGGCAATAATATGGAATGGCTAGAACACCTATGCATTGATGGAGAGAATGAAAAGTGTTATGGTCACTTCGGAAAACAGTTTGGCTTCTTGCAAAGTTCAACATACGCTTACCGTATGACCCAAGAATTTCATGCCTACTATATGTCCACAATGGGTTGCTCAAAAACTTTCTTATTAGCTTTTTTCATCACAGCTGTCATAGTCAATTTTTGTTGCTACAAAGGAAGAACTGAAGCTGGGTAATTTATTTATAAAGCAAAGAGGCTTATTTGGCTCATGGTTCTGCAGGATGTACAAGAAGCACGGTACCAGCATGTGCATCTGGTGAGAGCCTCACATTGCTTCCATTCATGGCAGATACTAAAGGAAAGAAGGCATCACATGGTGAGAGGAAGGAAACAAGAGAGAGGGAAGGGAGGGGGCCAGCTGTTTTTAACTATCAGTTCTCATCAGAACTAAGAGTGAGAACTCACTCTCTTTCACAAGAATGGCACCAAGGCATTCAAGAGGGATCCACCCCCAAGGACCCAAACACCTCCCACCAGTCCTTACTTCCAACATTTGGGATCAATTTCAATATGAGGTTTGGAGGAAACAAATATCTAAACTATATCAACAGCCAAAAACTAGAAATAACTTCAATTGTTAATCAACTGGTGAGTGGATAAACAAATTGTGGTGTAACTGTATAATGAAATACTATGAAAGAAAAAATAATGAGCCAGAGATATAATATATATAGTTCAGCATAGATGAATTGCTAAAGCACTGTATTAAATGAAAGAAGGCAGACACAAAAGATATATACTATTTGATTGTATTTATATGAAATTCTAGAAAAGACAAAACTGATAGAAAGCAGATCTGAGGTTGCCAATGGTCAGGGGGTAGAAGTGGGTGATTGAATACATAGGGACCTGAGGGAATTTTTGGAGTGATGAAAATATTCTATATCATGACATAGTGATAGTACAGACCTGTATGGATTTGTCAAAACTCAATGATTGCTTAGTCAAAATGGTGAACATTTATATATAAATTATAATTCAAGAAAGATGACAAAATATTATTAGAGGCTTCTATTTGTCAGGCACTGTGCTAGGAATATCAAGAGGAATCAGACATGGCTCGTATCCACAAATGCTTGCAATAATAATTTTTTAAAAGTATAGTAAAACATTATAAGTGTTATGATAGAGATGTATAACACAATAAAGATGATTCTAACCAGGGGCAGGAGAGCAGGCTAGGTAGAATTGGAGCCAAGTCTTGAAAGACAGGTAGCTATTTGACAAGTACTAAAGGAGAGAAAAGCAATTCTAGGCAGCAAGAGCTGAAGAACAAAGCCTTGCAATCTGGAAATAGCTCTGTATATTTTAGGAAATTCAAGTGGTTAGTTGAAACATAAGATTCTAGGAACAGCATGTCTAGAGATGAAAATGTGGATGGTGGAAGACCTTAAAGTATTGCATAACATGTACTAAAGTGCTCAGATTTTATCCTATAAACAAAAAGAAACTTATAAATAGTTTTAAGCTATAACATACGTATTCAATTTTGTGTCTTGTAAATAATACTTTGGAAGCAGGGAGGAAGGCAGATTGGAAGGTACTGACAGATTGAAAACTGAGAGACCAGCTAAAAGACTATTGCAGTCATTCATATAAGAAAAATCATGGCTCCGTGCCTGTAGCTCAAGAGGCTAGGGCGCCAGCCACATACACCAGAACTGGCAGGTTCGAATCCAGCCCGGGTCTGCCAAACAATGACAACTATAACCAAAAAATAGTCAGACGTTGTGGTGGGTGCCTGTAGTCCCAGCTACTTGGGAGGCTGAGGCAGGAGAATCACTTAAGCACAAGAATTTGAGGTTGCTGTGAGCTATAATGCCACAGCACTCTACCTAGGGTGACAGTTTGAGACTCTGTCTCAAAAAGAAAAGAAAAATTATGAAATTTTTCTGTGGAGCAGAGTGATCTAGAGGGGAAATATATGAGAGCTAATAAAAGAATATAACTGGACAGAATGGGTTTGTGAATGCCACATAAGAGAATAGTAGAGTCAAAGATGACCTGTTGGATTCTAACTTGGGTGACTGGGTGGCTGGTGGTGATATATATCAAAATTGAGAATGCAAAGAAAGAACAAGTTTGGGAGGGAAAGATGAATTCAGTCAGAGGCATACTGAGTATGCTACCATCCTGGCTGCATGGAGCCTAGGCTCAGGATTGGCTGTGACTCTGATCCTGCATAGCAGGGAAATCAATCCCTGCCATTTGTACTCCCAGCCAGAGAAATAGTCTGGAGGACCCATCCAGAGTAGACCTACCCTTGAGCTGGCCAAACTGCCATATGCCCTTGACCAAATGAAGAAGCCCCTGACCTCTAAGGAGTTGACATGCCCCCATTTTGGCCAAGTGTCTGTGTGCCCATACCCAGGACCTAAAAACGGCCCTGAAAACATGCCTCCAGATTGGCCTAGCAGCTCTATACTCAGGCCCAGGGCCAGAGCAGCTACATGCTGATGGCCCAGGCCAGAGAAATAGCCCTATAATCCCACCCTGTGGACATGTATCTGAATCCACCAAGAAGCCATACACCTGTGCATCTGGCCAGATTAACAGCCCCATGGCTCTGACATGAGCAAGCTAGACCCCGACCTGGCCAACCTATGTGTATGCACATACTCCTGGCTTAAGAAACAGCCCAGCCAGCCAACCACTAGCAAGTCTAAGCTACTACCACCTCAAACTTTCACAGACCACTAACACACTTGCAACCATCACTAGCATGGATTAAAGCTAAAGAAACTTCATGGAGACTACACTGCTAACAGCCACTTGCAACCAAAGCCAATGTACCACACCCAGTTGATATTCTAATACCCATATATAAGAATAAGTCTTTCTCTAGAAAACCTTCATAAAATTGGAAGAGGCAACTATTCCATCAGATACATAGAAATCAGCAGAGGTACACATTAAACATGAAAAAGGAAGGAAAAATGGCACCTTTAAAGAAACACAATTATTCTCTAGTAAAAGACCTCAATAATAAGCAAACATACAACATGTCAAAAAAGGAATTCAAAATAATAATCTAAGTAAATATAGTGAGATACAAGAGAATACAGATAGACAATTCAACAAAACAAGAAAAACAACTCATGAATTGAATGAGAAATTCAACAAAAAGATATAAAGAACCAAACAAAAATCTTAGAGTTGACAAATTTAATAAGTGACATAAAAAATACAATCAGGAACTTTAATGACAGACTAGATCAAGCAGAACAAAGAATTTCTTAACTTGAAGACATGTCTTTTGAAATAACTCAGGCATCCAAAAAAGAATAATAAGGTGGTGGAGGAGAAGGAGAAAGAAGAAAAAAAGAAAAAAAGAAAAAAGAAAGAAATGAAGAAAGTCTATTAGATTTATTGGACATCATTAAGCAAACAAATATTCTCATTATGGGAACTCCAGAAGATGACGAAAAAGAAAAGGGTGTAGAAAACCTATTTAATAAAATTATAGTTGAAAACTTCCCAAGTCTTTGGAGAAAGATGAACAACCAAACCCAGGAAGGTCAAAGATCCCTAAATATATTCAACCCAAACAGGTCCTCTCCAAGGTATATTCTAGTCAAACTTCAAAGTGAAAGGGGGCAGGGGTGAAGAGGGGAATTGCCTGACAAGAATATTATACTCAGCAAAAATATCCTGCTGAAATGAAGGAGAAATAAACTCTTCCCTAGACAAGGAATAACTAAGGGAATTCATCACCAGTACTTTGGCTTTACAAGAAATGCTTAAGGGACACCTATACCTGAAAGCAAAAAGATAACTATCATGGTGAAAATATACAATATTATAAAACTCATTGGTATACAACAGAATGAAGAATAAACTATATCATCATCTTAATAGATGCAGAGAAAAACCTTTGATAAAATTCAACATCCTTTCATGATAATCAGTCTAAATAAATTAAGTAAGAATGAAATCACCTCCACGCAATAAAGACTATCTATGACAAATCCACTAGTAACCTCATATTGAATGGGGAAAAACTAATGCTTTTTCTTTGAGAACTAGAGCAAGACAAGGATGCCCAATTATTCAACATAGTTCTGGCCAAAGAAATTAGGCAAAAGAAAAAAAAAATAAAGGGTATTCAATTTGGAAATGAGGAAGTCATATTGTTTCTATATACAAAGGACATGATCTCATATATAGAAAAACCTAAAGACTCTACCAAAAAACTCCTAGACTGATAAACAAATTCAGTAAAGTTCTAGGAAACAAAGCCAACATACAAAAATCAGTAGTATTTTTATGCCTGAACAGAAATAAACCTGAAAAAGAAATCAAGAAAGCAATCTCAGTTAATAATAGTTACAAAAAACCCCAAACAAACAGGAAAAAACAGCCTAGGAGTAAATTTAAACAAGGAAATGCAATATATTTATAGGGAAAAGTATAAAACATTGACGAAAGAAATTAAAAAAGATACACAAAAAATGGAAAACATCTTACGTTTATAAACTAGAAAAATTAATACCATTAAAATGACTATATTACCCAAAATAATCTACAGATACAATATAATCCCTATCAAAATACTAATGGCACTCTTTACAAAAACAGAAAAAAAATTCTAAAATATGTATGTAACCATGAAAGACCTTAATATACAAAGCAATCCTGAGCAAAAAGAAGAAAGCAGGAGATTCCAAAATTTACTACAAAGCTATAGTAACTGAAACAGCATAATACTGGCATTAAAAGACACATAAACCAATGAAACAGAAAAGAGAACTCAGAAATTAATCCACATATCTTAAACTAATGTTTGACAAAGATGCCAACAACATTCACTGAGGAGAAGGAGAGTCTTCTCCTTCTATGAAATCTGTGATGATTTCATAAATCATACTGGGGAAACTATACAATGAAACTATACCCCCACATTTTACCTTATACAAAAATTAAATGGTCTAAAGACTAAATGTAATACCCAAGAAGAAAGCAAATCAAAACCACACTGAGATATCACCTAACCCCTGTAAGATTAGCCCACATCACAAAGTCCCAAAGCTGCAGAGTGCAGATGTGGAGACAGGGGAACACTTTTACAATGTTGGTGTGACTGCAAACTAATACAGCCTCTTTGGAAAGAAGTATGGAGAATCCTCAAAAAACTCAAACTGAGTTTTTTTTCTACTTTAGGATTGAAGTGTTTATGTGTGGCAGCCAGAAAAGAAGATCACTGGACTGGTTGAAGATTTAGACGAAATGGGAGGATGTGGTAGAAAGGCAGGGTAGTGAAGACATGAACAAACTCCTTAACAGAGTGGAAAAAGTGAGGAATTCCAGGAACTGGGGGGGGTAGGGGGGAGATAATAGAGAAAAGATGGAGATATGCCAATAAAATTGACAGGAGAAAGACAGAGATTAGAGGAGTAAGGGGTCTCCATGAGCATGACAAGCAGGTACATTGGTAGAGCAGAATGATAGAAGGTTATAGTCAAGTGTAGGACACTCCAATTTAAGATTTCAGAGAAGAGATAATCTTGGTTGTGCCAAGATCAAAACTATAGCCATGGGAATGGGAAAGAGAAGGGAAGAACATGGAAATTCACTGGTGGAGGTTGCAAGACCATCTCAGATGAAGATGAGATTAATCTGGGCAGAAGTCATGAGATTATTTTAGCCAAAGATGGGATTATACGGTTAATCAGAACCTTTAAAAGCTCTGCGCTTCTGCTCACAAGCAGGAAATTTGGTTCTTTGAAAAAACAGTCCTCCATTTTTCTTCCTTTTCCAGCAAAGTAATAAACTCTTTTCTTCTCCTCCAAAAAAGAAGAAAGAAGAAGGATAAAGGAATAAGAAGAAGAAGGAGGAGGAGAGGGAAGTTCATATATCCATGTTATGGTGGTGTGAGTCCATGAATGTTAATTTTTCCAAGATGACATGGGTAAAGGGGAGTCTTGGGAGCAAGGTGCCAAAGTCCTCAATGAGTGAAGGAGGGGAGGACAAGAAGATCATAAAACATCAGCCATATGAACAGTGAGCATGGCCTGGACTTCAAAAGAGAAGTTTGAATGTAGAGTAACAGAGTAATGATCTGAGAGAAGGCATAGGGAACAAGGACGCTGCTGACAACCAAGTGTTTAAAGATGTTTGGGGTATAAAGGAAAATCAGGAGTTCACTTGAGAAAGAGGGTGGGAGTGTTCTTGAGGCTTGGCCAGACCTCCAGCAAGACTAGAGGGTGGGGAAGTTGAAGATGATGGCACAGCTAATCTGGGCAATAATAAAGCACAGGAAAAGGGGAGGGAGCAGCTGCTGGGAACTGAGAGGAGGAAGCACAACAAGCAGTGGGCACATGAGGACACCACGAGGCCCATGTCTTGGATGGTGATAGGATGGCAGAGGAGAGGCACACAGGTGGGGTTAACTGGCCTCAAGGTTCCAACTAAATGTGGAGGCCTCAGGAGTCTTAGACTCAAACAGAGTTTGATGAAGAGTTTTTGCTGATGCCCTGGAAGAGGAAGAGCCAGAGACATTGTACTGGGTTCAGGCTTGGAAAAGATCCCAGCCCAGGAGGATTTGGAGAGCAATTTCTTAGGATGTTTACCACCCGGTGGAACTCAGAGTTGCTTACAGTTAATGGTAGGAGAAAGATTTTACCTGCAGACTTCCTTTAAAGGGCAAACATTATCTCAAAATGTCTCCCAATAGATATTTGTTTAACTTAATTAAAGTAGAACTCAGTGTATATGTTACTTGTGGGATAATAGAACTTCACAGACCAAAGGACCTATGGGATGGAGTCTGCTCCTCACACACATTTTAGCAATCTCCCTGCTTGAGCCCCTATCTCCCTCCCCTGCCCAGTCACTCCCCACTGGGGTTGCCCTTCATCAGTCTCCCACTATCGTCCTTCCTCAGGATTGTCTGGCTCTTTCATACTTTGGTGCATATACTCATCACTGTTCTTGGAAGGAATCTTCCCCACTTGTCTGGCTAACTCCTACTCATTTTTCAAATGTCAGGCAAAGCCGAATGTTTCTTTCTCCTTAAGCTCTTTCTGGCTCTCCCAGGCCTACTTAGAGATTCCTTTTTCTACATTCCTACTGTGGTCTCTCATACTTTCCTTAAGCAATGATCTTACATCAGTAGAACTATCTCTTAACTAAACTGTAAACTCTTGAGGTTAAGGACTTAGTAATTTTGCATTATATCCTTAGCTCCTAGAACAATGATGCCAGGAACATTATAGTTTCTCAATTACTAGTTGAATGAGGAAGGAGGGAAGGAAGAAGGGATGGAAGGGGGGTATGAGTAGTGGACAGACACTTTGGAGTCAAACAGCCTGGGACTCATCTTTATCCTATGATTATTTTATGACTTAAGAAAAATGACTCAATTCATCTTCTGTAAAAAAAACATAATACATTCCCTAATTGCAAAAAAATGTCTATAAACTGCCTGTCCCATAGTTGGCACAAGATACATGTAGCTATTGTGTTATTGCTAAAGTTCCCAGAGTCTGGTAATGCAAAGGGAATGTCTGAAGTGGGAAGTTCGGGCTCTTCCTGGAGAGAACAGCCTCTTTTCTCACCTTCCTCTCTGGACACACTATCATCCGTTCAGCTCTGTTAATCCTTTATTCTGACACTGTCTCTCAAATTCCATCATTTCCATTATTTCCATCTCTACTACCCTTATTTGGGTTTGAATTATGTCAAAAAGTCTCCTAATGGCTTTCTTGACTCCACTCTTTTCAGGATATACTGCACATACTTACAACAGCCCTCCTCTGCTCAAGAATTTGCCATGGATCCCTATTGCCCTCTGATTAAAATCTAAATTACTTATTCTCATGTCAAGGCTTTCCATGAATGAGCTCCCTATAAGCTAGTCAGTCTTTGCTCACTGTCCTCCAACCAAGTTATTCTATTTCATTCCCAGTTTCTGTCCTTGCTAATCCTTCTCGTTAGAATACTCTTTTCACTCCTCATGAGTAGTTGACATCTGATCCTTCTAAATTTAGCTGAAGATTAATCATTTCCATTAAACCTTCTTTGACTGTTCCCACTGGACATCTCGGTCTTTTTTTTTTTTTTTTTTTTCCTTGCACTGGTTTTCTTCCATACTTTGGAATTCATCCTGGACTTAATCTCTACCACCTTATTTGTAGATTATTATAGAATTTTCCTGGAGCTATTGTATATCTTCAATCCATTTACAAGCTTCTTAAATGCAAGGGCTGAATTTCCCTTCTTGTGTTGTGTAACTCCAAAATACCTGGGCTTTCTATAAGTAAGCTTATAGAATGCTGCTGGGCTTTCTATAAGTAAACAGATGTCTATTTAAACAGATGTCTATTTCAGACATAACCCAGAGGAAACAGAACACACAAAACATCATGTTGGCAGGCAGAATGATGGTCCCAAAGATGCCAGGCCCTCAACCCTGGCAACTACAAATGTTACCTTATGTAAAAAAAGATCTTGACTAATGTGATAAAGTTTAGGCTCTTGAGATGGGGGATTATCCTGAATTATCTGGATAGACTCTAAATTCCATTACAAATGTCCTTATAGGAGAGAGGTAGAGGAAGCTTAGATAAACACACATGACTGGAGAAGACAAAGTGGGCACAGAGACCAAGGTCAGAGTGACAACAAGGGCACTAGCCAGGGCATGCTGGCAGCATCCACCTGGGGCAGGATTCTCCACTAAAGCCTCAGAGGGAGCTTAGCTCTGCTCACACCTTAATTTCAGCCCAGTGAAACTGATTTCATGATTCCAGCCTCCAGAACTATCAGAGAGTACATTTATGTTATTTAAAGTCTCTAAGTTTGTGGTACTTTGTTACACAAGCCACAGAAAACTCAAATAATCATTACACCTATGTTTAGAGATTAAATTGAAGGAATAAGTGGGATGGTTTACCTGCAAAAGGGAAAGAAAAGATTGTGAGAAAAATTTAGACTCTATTGGAAGAAGAGACCCTCCTCCACTCAGGTTTATCCCAAGTATTTGTGGCTGTGTCTCCCCTTCATGTCTCCCAGGACTGCTGGGAGGACCCAAGGAGCTCTGCAAGCGCAGGCACGCCACATGTACTGTTTTGTTTAATCCTCTTAATAAACTTGGAGGTAGATGCTGTTAGTTACCCTCATTTTATAGGCAAGAAAACCAAGGCTCAGAAAAATTAGCCCTGGCCAAGATTACACAGAACCTCATTTGCTAAATGGGGCTTTGCATTCTGGTCTTTTAAGGCCCTTTCTTCAATTATGCATCTCTACATTCAGCTCTTTAAGTCTCAGGGTCTCAGCCACTTCTACTACCGCAGTCAGTGATTAAGTGTGTGGGTCTTGCGGCCATATAAAACCTAGGATCAAATCCCTACTCTGCCACTGGCTACCCTTATTCTTAGGCAAGTTTCTTAACTTCTTTAAGCCTCAATGTCATTGTCTATAAAATGAGGATTGTGATGGAGGGGTGGAGGCAAGATGACTGACTGGAGCCAGCTTTCCACAGAGGCCCCCATCCAGAAGGAGACTTAAAGGACAGAAGTTTAACAAGCAAGCCAATGGTTTGGAGCTGAGCCAAGAGAGAAGATTGAAGAATGCCCCTCAACCATGCTGAGGTGAGCTGCAACCACAAGGAAACAAACAATAGGTACAAAATCCATCGCCAAGTGGACGGGAGTCCCCTCCCCCAGGAGAACTGCTCAGCTCACAGTTTACTCTATACAAACAAGTGAGTAGAGTTCAGATCCCCTCCTATTTTACCCCATGGGAAAGACCCTCTAAAACCACAACTCCTTCCCTAGAGAGGACTTATGAATGTACCATGGCACTCTCTTGCCAGGCATAAAACTATATAAAATTGTATATATTCTCTACCTGTAATTCTGAATTCCCAGCTCTCCCCTCCACTCTCACCCCATAGTCTGGAAGCCTGTCCCCCATGGAGTCCAAATTCTGGGGCATTTTCTTGAGAGGTATGGACAGGGCATGGCTGTTGCTGGTCTGTACTGATTCTGCAGCACAGGAGTAAGGAGAAGGTGGTGAACTGAAGCTGAGGGAACCCTACAGGAGAATGAGAGGCAGTGCCCCATGGCACAGAGCAGCAGTGGTGGTGGGAACAATAGGGCTTACACCCCAGGGGATATTTTGAAGAGACACTCCCTGACTCTCTGGGCAACCAGAGCAAGTCGGGCATCTTCTTTGGTGGTAGCCACTGGCGGAACAGATCTGGGATGAAAACATAGGCCCCATGAGTAAAGGGTATGCCTGAAGCAGTACAGCCTGGGTGGGGTGCAATAGGGATGGGCGCAGAGACAGCATAGTCCCAGGGTGGGGCTGAGCAGGAGGACTGCTTTAGTGAGCCTAAGACACACCCAGCCCACATGGGATCATAGCTAAGACAAAGGCAGGTGGGAAACTGAACGCTGAGTGTGAGCTCTAACTGCGCCCACCCAACACAGACTGCAGCCAAGACAGACAAGCCAGTTCTGGACAGCAGCACAGACCAGGGCTGAGTAGCAGTTTCTTTGAACTCAAACAGCATCTGATCTGCAGGGAAATATAGCTGGGAGAGGAACTAATTCTGCGAAATTGTTCTATTCTGTCAGCAACATCAGAGACTGGAACTGAGTGAATCACCCAAGCCTCCATTAAGCACCCGAGGTTGTCAGGCCTCAGCTCCCCCTGCCAGATGGTGGCAGACTGTGGAGGCCTGGCTGAGGAGACATAGATCTCCTTGTGACTCAGGCAGGCACAAACCCCTGGACCATCTGCTCATTGAAGGAAACTGGGTCACAGCCCTGCAGGGGTACCAATGACTGGGTGTGACAGAGGTGCAAGGTGTGGAAGGAGGCATCAACCTTCCCAGATTAATTCATTTGTTGGGTGGGTCCTTCTGCCCTCACGGAGCACTGGAGCTAGTCATACTTGAGTTGCCAGTAGACCCCTGCTATCCAGTTGCTGGAGACCTTTTGAAGTCTCCCACCTGAGACCAGTGCTGACTGGGACAATTGATTTGGACCTTTTAGAACTGGTCTAATCACCCGAGGACTATCCAAAGTAGTGCCTTGGATGTGTGGTTGTGGGAAGGTTTGATTTTCCTTTTCCAGTTGTTGTCCATGGGGAGCAAGGTGACTTAATTGCTGATATTTCTACACAGCTAAGACTTCAACCCAGAGTAACTGATTCACTAGGGTAGGAAAGAGAACAGCTGAAAACAAGACAAAGCCACTTAGCCCCACCACACCAAGCAGGTCCCCAGTGTCTCAGGCCACAGCACTGTATAGGTCCTTGGCAAAGCTCTAGGGGAAAAGGTACACACACCAGTCCCAGCTTGTGGGCAAAGAGCTGGTTAATCACTATGCCAGGAGCCCCCCAACCCAACTTCACCTTATCTACTCATCTAGCAAAACAATGTAAAATAATTATGTGGCAGAATCAGTGGAAAAACTTCAGTAACATGAATAATCAGAGTAGATCAACTCCCCAAAGGAACAATGTGGCAGACACAATTGAAGATCCCATTCATAAACAAATGGCTGACATGTCAGAAATCAAATTCAGAAACTCGATTGCAAATAAGATTAATAAAATGCATTCCTGTGGTGGGAGGCAGAGGATGAACTAAGGCATTCATTCAAAGAAGGGGAAAGAGACAGAACTTCCCTCCCAACAGATTCTTACTCTGTTGCCCTGGGTTGAGTGCCATGGAGTCATAGGTCACAGCAACCTCAAACTCTTGGACTTGAACAATCCTCTTGCCTCAGCCACCCAAGTAGATATAGGGGGAGTGGATTAAAGATGGCGGCTGAGTAACAGCTTCCCTGTACCTGGGCTTGGCGAATCTGGGGAGACAAGACTCCAGACATCTCTGGCCGGTGGGATCTGCCTATGATCATCCCTTTGAGGATACAGGGAGCCAGCAAGGGCCTTCTGGACCCCAGGAGGAGGACAAAAACAGTGGAAAACTGGCAAGTGGCTGCATGTGTTCGATCGACCTAATCACGCCGGCACCCTGAGTACACGCAGCACTGAGACTGCAAACTGGAAAGGCCTTACCTGTGAACTGTTTTGGTGTTCTTGGACTTGGCACTCAGTTGAGCTGCCTTGGGGAGAGCTCGAGCAGAAGTGTGGAGAACATTGAGCATTGTCTGGGGCCCCAAAATGAGCCATTGAGCTGGGCTCAGTGAAAGCTATTGTGTGAAAAAAACTTCTCCAGCAAGCCCCACCCTCAGGGTTCCAGAGCAAGGAACGGGCGGGACAAAGTAACCTAGTGACTGAGCAGCTTAAAGGCGGGGACTGAACTGCCTCACAGCCCTAATCCTTAGGGGCAGATGAGACAGTCTTGGCACACTGGAGCCTTGGGTTGTTGCCTTGGGTAGAGTGCCCTGACGTCACAGCTCATAGCAACCTCAAACTCCTGGGCTTGGTTCCGCCCAGACCTCCATGACCCACACCCACCGGGGCTCCACATTCCCTGATCAGGAACTGCGGGAGCAACGCAACCCTGCATCCCCCCTCCTGTGTCCTCCCAGCCTCCACACTACCTCATCTATCTGACCAGGGACTCTGGTAACTGTGTGCCCTCTGGAGCCCGCCCTGCCTCTGTGCAGAGCCCTTCTCCTGGTCAGAGACTGCTAGAGCCTTGGGTTCTCAGTGCCAAAGTCACTGGGTGTCAGGCACAGAGAACTGTGTGCACCACCCACAGTCCGGTTGCTGAATCCGGGGGTGTCGCACACCAGAGCTGCTTCCACAACCAGAATCCCCTAACTACAGCATCCCCAGAGGAACTACACAGGGTCACTCCCTACAAAGATCCAGCAGCAATAGAGTGATCCCGCTGGGGTCTAATCTTGGAGAGACACCTCCCCAACTCTCAGGACGGCCAGAGGCAACGGTGAAAAGCAATCATGAGGCGAAATCAACAGAAAAACGCCAGCAATATTAATAATCAGAGTAGATCAACTCCCCCAAGGACCAATGGGGCAGAAACAGCACAAGACCCCCTGCACAAACAAATAGCTGAGATGTCAGAAATTGAATTCAGGATCTGGATGGCAAATAAGATTGAATTAGAATTCCAAAGGTTATCTCAAGAATTCAATGGATTCAAAGAG